>KB669725.1:556491-593581 GCA_000349105.1 Anopheles epiroticus
ACACACACTAACGAGCGTCGCACGTTTTCTGGAAACGCTGGTAGGAATCCTTGATGTGCCGGGTGTGCCATGTCCCAATCGGAATCGTCGCTGGTTCGAATCAATCACCTCTTTCGCTAATCCTTGTCACCATGACTACACGCTGTCAGCGAGCCGCACGACCGGGCCAGACCGGAGTGATGGAATAATTGACTCCACTTCCATTCCCCTGCAACCGTCCCCTTCCGCTGCTGCTCTGTGGACGATCCACACGGCCGTCCTCGATTAAAAGACGAAGACATAATACCAACAGCCCGCCAAACCATCGTGTCGCACTCCCTTCCTCCCTTCCCCGCGGTGAAGTGTGTTCAACAAGTCAACGATCGATCAACGCGATCGGTCGCGTGAGTATCGCTTTGGCTGGCTGGTGGGGCCCGCAAAAGCGCCCAATAATTAAACGGCAAATCACGCACACGATGCAGCGGCGAGATCGTTTACTTATTCAGGCCAATGGAGAAGCACATGGGACAGGAGGAAGAGAAGGGAGCGAGTGCAAGATCGACTGGTGCATGCGGGCAGGGCGCAAGGCGTGTGCGTGAGAGCCAATGTACAGGCAACAGGCAGCTGCAGAGCGCAAGACGGCAGCGTGAGCATGATCGTCTCATTATGACACTCGCTCTCGCTCACTATTACAGCTTCTTGCCCGGTGATCGTACGTGCACGAAGCGTCAGCAAATGATCTTCCAAGTGAGACTAAGCCCCATTTTGCTATAATACGCTGGTGTAGTACTGCCTGGGTTCGGACTGATAATTTTCCATCCAAATGCTCCATCAACCGGCTCACTGTCTCACACGCATACACAGCCCTCACTTTCTCTCTCTCTCTCTTTCTCCCCCTCTCTCACTCGTGCGAGCTAATCTCTCTCTACATTAGCGAATCTTGCTCTCCCTCTCGCCAGAAGCGTGATACGAGCTCCACTCAGGTCGCAGATCGCCATCTACGTGCCAGCGATTCTCCCGTAGTGTAACCGTAGCCGCTAGTACGCCCGGGTGGTGTCGTTCAAGCGATCCTACTTTTTAGCGTGATATTGCGAACCGTTTGCGTTACTTTCGTTTTACTTCAATCACTTTACAGTTTTCGGTTACCGTTGTTTTTTTTTCGTTGTTGTTGTTTTACGGTCACTCGTTCGTTTTTTTAATGCGTACAGTTGTGTTTATCGTTTAGTTCACATTTTAAAGTACCCGATTTTAAGCCGTTGTTTGTTTGATTGCCCCGTTTTACTACCACACCGTACCGCACGCGCTTTAAAAGGCTGGGGTCACACACGGTACACACGGAATTGTATACAGCCCCATCATCATCATCATCATCCCCACCGTGCATCGTGCGAGCCTTCGGTGTTGTTTTTATATTAACCGTATTTGGATTTTAACGCGCCGTATTCAACGCCACCACCATCCTCGTCATTATCGTTATCGGCACCACGTGCGCGTGTATTTGTGCAGCTGTTAGTGTGGTCGCGCGTGTCGAATCCTTCGCCCGCCATCATCCATACCCCAGAAAGGTGCGTTCGAGTTACTTACTTACGCTGGTGACAATCATCACCGTGTGCGTGGGGGAAGATCCTCTTCGCCGTTGCCCACCTGTTGTGTTGCCGGTTGTGTCGATGGTGTAGTGTGCGATGATGGACCTGACCCGACCGCCCCACCACCCGCTCGCCCTCTCGCTTGCCCCGACATCCGACATCCGATGGCCGCCGAGAACGGGCACATCGCTAGTGGACTTAGTTTTTATTTTTATTCCTCTTGTGCCGCTTTTTCGGGCCCTTTCGGCGCTGTTGCACACAGCCGTCTTCCCTTGCCATGCGTGTCTGTGTGTTTGTGTGTGTAAGGTGGAAAAGCGGGGCAGATCATTTGCCATGTCGCATCGTCTGCGCGAACGACCCACGAAGACTTGACCGAGGTCAGGATGCGCTTTATAATGGCGAAATGTACAACCTTTTCACTGCTTACTAATGAGTAATAGTTGCCGACTGGGTTTCGCATAGTTTACACACGATGTCTGCTGCGGCAGAAGGTAACGATTGCATTAAAGCTTTCACCATACGTCCATATTGGATGGAAACGTGTGTGCATTTACATACGCGCGCTTTTTTGTTCATTTCTCTTAACCACGCACACAAACATATCCGTCCCACCATTTCGAGTACTCCAAGGCGTGATGGAAGACGGTGGACAGAAGAACAAAAAAAGAAACAACATACACCCCTTTCTCTCACAGATCATTAATCCCCGTGACGATTGTAATGCAGCGACACGATGGGATTTAGCACACGTTTGGTGACATGCCTCCCTACTACCCCATCGACCCAAAACCGAAACACAAGCCCTACGACAAAAAAAAACACAAGCCGTATGACAATCTCCTTCCCCACGCAAAACAAAAAAAAACACACCATGTTCATGTCCTGCAGGACGGGAAGCTGGCAAACTGGGGCCACCGTGGTTAGGGTTGATTGAAAGCGGAACCTAAACGACATTGACAGCGGCGTGCCGTGCGCCGTTCGTGTGCCGTGTTAGGTTCTCGTCCCCTGCTGCCCCGCCTTTGGGTCCATCAAACGGTAGTACGAGCAGAAACGGCAGTAGCAGCAGCGGCATCGCGCATCGTTCGACCATATTTTATTCCACCTCACGCGCTTCACGCTCTCCTTTACGCCCGTCCGTGCTGCCCAGCCCAGTTACACGGTCTCCATTTTCCATCCATCAATCTTTGCTGCCACTGCTCGCCGCCTTTTCGCGCCGCGTCTAGGCACGGATCCGTGGTGGATATTCGCCTTTGACAGCCAACTAAACAATCATGCCAAAAATACGACGTTACGATGCCGCGCTCGGCCGGCCATTCCGTACGGTCACCATGCTGGCAAGCCAAGACTCCGAGCAACGGAGCGAGAGAGAGTGAGAAAAGGGAGGGGGGGGGGGCAACGAAGAAGCACGCGCCAAAAAAGAAAATCCACGCACAAACAACATTTAAGAGGGGGGCAGGGACAGGGTAGAGGTGTTAGTTATTACTCACTCTGGCCACGTTGACCGGCCACAACCTGGCCGGGACCTCCCGTTGTCTTTTTGCGATGTATGTGTGTGTGTGTGTGTGTGTGTGTGTATGTGCTTCCCTCCAACGCGCGATTAATGCGGTTTTGCATGTAAGACACTTGAGGCGGCAGTTGGCACTCGAATCAAGAGCCAAAATGTGACCATGGTCCCGCGTGTGATCAGCCAGGTGCTTTTTAGCTACCGCCAAGACAAATTCACACAAACACAAAGTTGGTTGGTAGCCATTTTTTGTCACGCTGGGCGGGAAATTTTGTGTCGTTTTTAACTCATTGACACTGATGGCAGAGGGAGAAGAGATCGAAAATGCTCTAATTAGGCCGGCGGGGTTTTAAGCTACGCTACAAAATGTGTGCCCTTGCCTAAGAACGTTGACTTAATGCTTTATTGAGGTGCGAATTGGAATGTTTCGTTTTCTCATGCAAGCTACTACGCTAATCTATCGCTTGGTCAACCAAGCCGCCGCCGGCACCGCCTCCACCCTTCGATCGTCCAATGGTCAACAAAAGGCCTTTCGCAACTGCTGCCCGATCCCTGCCCGCAACACGGCAGCATTACAGCAATTACAGTCGTTGTAGCTGGAGAATTCGAATACTCAATCGTTGCGGCAACGTGATGATGGCAGGTCGCCATCTGTTTGCTTTGTGGGTTGCCAAAGAAGAAAACATTCAACAAGTAGCGTCTACAGAACTCCGAGCGGAACCAAATACACAACGCTTGTTTAGATTGGACGGTTGAGAATGGAACGCTTTGTGGTAACGATCGCCGTTCGATCGAAGTTGTCGTTCGATTCAAATGAAACCTTGTACACGGACGTTACGAGTTGTTTCCGTTTTTTTTCTAATATGCTTTCCTCTTCTGTTCCTATCTTTTTAGTGCACTACCAACACGCTGTTTATCCGAACCGGATAGCGGAGAGACAAACACACGGAATTGTTTCGGTGGAACCGAAACGAGTACAGCAAACACCACGCTACGCAAGAGTTCGTGCTTTGGGAACCACTTTCAGCACGTGGCAGGCTCGACTTAGTGATGCAATTTTAAAGAGAGCGCTAGCAGCACCTCAAACTACGGATAGCTTGTAAACAAATCACAGTTAAAGCAAAACAGCGTCTTAAACAAGCGAAGGAACTCTTACAGACAAGTCACAGGTTACTTAACTAGTTTGTAAAGCTTAGTGTGTTCTGCGTTCGTACGTTCGTCCGTATTAGTAGCTGCGTGTTTTGTTTTCTTGAAACAGTGAGAGAAAGCTAGAGAGAGAGAGAGAGAGAGAAGAGGTGTTGTTGCCGTTAGGTTGTGTTTTGGTACGCCTAGGAGTACGTAAGAGCTCTAAGTACGAGATCGTAATCAAAGAGGCACCAGCCAAGCAGCAAACCCAGTGTCACCAGTAGCAAGGGCAGCAAGCGAGCAACCAGCATGTCTTCGAATCAGCAAACAGCAAGCCAACAATCAGCCGCAAATGCATCACAGCAGCAACAGCAGCAGTCGTCCGGTGCGACCGGCGGCGGTGGCGGCGGCAGCAGCGCCAACTCCGGGAACGATCGCGTCATCGACAGTGTGCTCTTTCCGCCGAAACACAAGCTCACGCTGTCGGAGGTGTTCGACTCACACACGGGTAAGCCGCGCCCTGACGTGCTAAAGCAACACTTCATCCTGGAGGGACGAATCGAGGAGAATGCGGCCCTGCGGATCATCCAGGAGGGTGCGGCGATCCTGAAGGCGGAGAGCACGATGATCGACATCGAGGCACCGGTCACCGTGTGCGGCGACATCCACGGCCAGTTCTACGATCTGATGAAGCTGTTCGAGATCGGCGGCTCGCCGGCGTCGACCAAATATCTCTTCCTCGGCGATTACGTCGACCGCGGCTACTTCAGCATAGAGTGCGTCCTGTACCTGTGGGCGCTGAAGCTCTGCTACCCGACCACCCTGTTTCTGCTGCGCGGTAACCACGAGTGCCGACATCTGACAGAATACTTTACGTTTAAGCAGGAGTGTAAGATTAAGTACTCGGAGCGCGTGTACGACGCGTGCATGGATGCGTTCGACTGTCTGCCGCTGGCGGCGCTCATGAATCAGCAATTCCTCTGTGTTCACGGCGGCCTGTCGCCCGAGATCCAGGAGCTGGACGACATCCGGAAGCTGGACCGGTTCAAAGAGCCGCCCGCGTTCGGCCCGATGTGCGATCTACTCTGGTCCGATCCGCTTGAAGACTTTGGCAACGAGAAGAACTCGGACTTCTACTCGCATAACACGGTGCGCGGTTGTTCGTACTTCTACAGCTACAAGGCCTGCTGTGATTTCCTGCAGAACAATAAGCTGCTCTCCATTATTCGGGCGCACGAGGCGCAGGACGCCGGCTACCGCATGTACCGGAAGAGCTCGACCACCGGCTTCCCCTCGCTGATCACCATCTTCTCCGCGCCGAACTATCTCGACGTGTACAACAACAAGGCGGCGGTGCTCAAGTACGAGAACAACGTGATGAATATCCGGCAGTTCAACTGCTCGCCCCATCCGTACTGGCTTCCAAACTTCATGGATGTCTTCACCTGGTCGCTGCCGTTCGTCGGCGAGAAGGTGACCGAGATGCTGGTTAACGTACTTAACATCTGCTCGGACGACGAGCTGATCTGCGAGGGCGACGACACGCTCGAGGAGGCGAACGCGCGTAAGGAGGTGATCCGCAACAAGATCCGCGCGATCGGCAAGATGGCGCGCGTATTCTCGGTGCTCCGCGAGGAGTCGGAGTCGGTACTGCAGCTCAAGGGGCTGACGCCGACCGGTGCACTGCCGCTGGGCGCCCTGTCCGGCGGCAAGCAGTCGCTGCACAATGCGCTGCAGGGCTTCTCGCCCAACCACAAGATCACCTCGTTCGCCGAGGCGAAGGGACTGGACGCGATCAACGAGCGGATGCCGCCGCGACGCGACACCACGCCAACGCCCAGCGACGAAAAACCGATATCACTAGCGGCACCCAAGTAATCATTTATTTCTAATTAAAGCTAATAATATATATTACACTTACTATTAATAAAGAGATAGACATGAGAAAGAGAGAGAGAGAGAGAGAGAGAGAGAGAGAGAGAGAGCGAAAAGAGAGAAAGGGAAACAAAGTAAAAGAAATAAAAAAAACACATCGGTGAAACAAAAAGCAACAAAACAAAACAACAAACGCTGCAGGGGCAAACGAAACGCCCAATTGGAAGATGAAAAGCTCACTCGGAGCGGGAAACGAGAGGGAAAACTAAAAAACTACAAACAAGCTCTGCAGGCAAATGAAATGAAAAACAAAAACAAACTATTTACGCTATTTAAAATTGAAGAAACTTCAGGCAAAAAAAACAGACACAAACGCTGCAGCAGCATAGGCAGAGCAACATAGTTGAGGAAAGACACGTGATCGATCGTACTTGGTGTAGAAGGGGAAATAGACACACTCACACACACACACACACGGAACATGGACATTAACACATACAAACACACACACATGAGTCAGAGTCACAAGAGCAGGAAGACTTAGGAAGCTGTAGTATGTGCCTGCGCGAGTGGCCAAAGACACAGCAGCAATTCGTGCATACCAAGTGGCACAGGGCCAGGATGAACATAACTTCCCTCAAACCCATCCACTCTCCCTCTTCCCATTGGTATTGTTTTATTACACACTGGCCCAAATGGTCATATAATCGAATGGAAGCTAGCCACCGGAAGTGGGCTGCATAAGAGGCAGTTCAGTCACGTGCCCTCGTGGTCTGCTAAAGTTTAAATAATGCAATATTTAAAACGCTAGTCGAGCGCCGCATCAAACCACTTTGTTGGGTGGTTACGATTGATAAGAGCCGAAGGATCGTCCTTTGGTATGTTGTTAAACGCATATTTTGAACACCTACAGTCGAGATCGACGGAGTGCCAGGGAGAGATTTATCAGCAAAGCAAATTAATCTTAAATAGGCCATACACTTTCCTCATCCCGCAAGCACCTCCTTGCAAACCCCACGCCATCCCCCCCCCCCCTGCCCCTCGCAAGCATACACACAAGCGCGTAGAAGAATAAGATATTTGTTGCCATTTTCATCGTGACTGCATCGCTTCCCCCATTCACCCAGAAAGAAGCGTTTTCTCTATAGCGCTTTTTTCTTGTGCGCAAGTTGCATTTGTTCCTTATGAATTCTTCCCACCTTGTCTGTTTGGTCGCAAGCTCTGTAAGCGTCACACGATGGTTAGCAAACGCTGTTGGTTGCTACAAAAAAAATCATTCTACTACCGACACACTACTACCGAGAGGGCAAAAGGGCTGAGCAAAGCTGCACACTGAGGCAAATAAACACGTTTGAAAAATATCACGTCCTACATTCAATCAAAGAACTCGATTCTTCGTAGATAATTACTTCACTATGGAAATAAAACATAAAACCAACACAGCTATACAAAACACAGTATTGCTCTGAAGAGGCAAACCAACTATTACTAGTACCCTCTACTGTACTGTCCCGAATTTGTACGAAGAAGAGCCAAAGTTTTGAGTTTCATCGGCGTTTGATTTTATTAATCGTAATTCTTCGCAATTGATCGCACTCTAATGGCAGTAACTTAATAGTCAGTAATTACAAAACTAAACCGTAACTCAATAACTCCATGTAGCTATCCAAACACAAACACAAACGGCAAAAAAGAACACAAAAACACACAATCGTAACCAGAGAGCTCTACTACTTCGGTTTCAACTCTAGTTCTTGTCCTCCTGTCCTGAGCATAGAGTTAACGTGTGATTTTGATCGATTTTTAACAACGTAGAAGTTACTCGAAAAGACAGACAGATCAAAATCGGGATGATCAGCAAAAAGGGATGGAATGCGTGTGTAAGGTTTTTCCGTGGCAGCTGAGATAGGCAGAACGAATCTCATTTTCAGCTGTTTTTCCATTTGCCAGTGCGAGCTCGAGAAAGATGTTCAAGTTTCTCTTGCTTTACTCTTGGTACTTATTACGCTTTTTCTTTGCCTTGTCGACAAAACAGTGCAATAATCAAGAGTTTTTCTTCTTCATTGTCCCTTCACTTCCTTCGACTTGTTTCCCGTTTCCCAAAGGAAGTGCACTCTTTTACCGTTCTTACTCAATCTTCGTATACGAGCGCGCAAGACTTACACAAAGACATCTCAGTAGCGTTCGTGGTCGTGTGCCACACACAGACACACATGCATATGGGGGAAGCGAGAGTAAGAGCATACATATTAACTGATAAATAAATAGTAAACGCAAAAAAGGAAACACAGTTTGCAAATAAGTGTAAAATTGATTAATTGATAAGTAATATAATTTTATGCATTATTAGACAAAATACACACACCCACAACCAGCTTGATGAAACGTCAAAGAGGTTTAAAAAATGGGGGCAAGAGAGGCTGGACGGAGTAGCGATCGGGTACGAACAAACAACCAGGGGCAAGTCACAGAGAGAAAGAGAGATAAGTAACTTAAGATAGACAAAACTCGGAGAAGAAAACCAACTGTATGGCAGTATGACAAAAAAATTAAACAAAAATATTTCTACACGTTATTACAAGCAAGTGTCGGCAAACAAACATACAAATGTTGATTCGTCCCGTACGTGGATAGGTTTACAAATATACGCAATCACACACTTACACACATGGTGACAAAAAACACAAAAAACACAAAAAACACATAAAAATACATCGTATGACATTATCCGAAAAGGGCACGCGCGTATCATAAACATACACACACCGAACGATCGTTTATGATCGTCGAAGCAGCGACAAGCAACTACAGTTATCACAAGCGTTTAACAAAAAAAAAGAAACAAGCAAATGTAAGGCATCCGCTATTGATTATTCCCAAGTGTTTGTGTACTTTTAAAAACGGTTCAAGCAACCGACAAAACTCTGCACGTGATACATACGCGCACATGCAGATACAAGAGAAAGAGTGTAGCCCTAACCCGTCAGCGTCTTAGCGATCGCATTATGTTGTCTCTTATCTTTAGGGCATCACGACTCGATCCGAAAAGAAGGTTCTTTTCCCGTCTTTGTTTGCTCCTCACCCCACTAAATGGTACCTTTTGCCAGTGCACTGTTGAAGGACCTTATTGATGCATTAAATCACACAAAAATGCGCCACAAATTTTAAGCAATATCACGCTTTGGTATCAGGCACCGCAACCACAACATTGTGCCCATTTATTCGATGCTCTCATCTTCCTGCACACGTTTAACCCTGTCGCATTGTTACAATTCTAATAAAGGAAGCAAAAAAACAGCAACAACAACAACAACATGTAACAGAACGTTAAACTATCGATAAGAAACTATCCTCCAAAAAGCAAACAAGAAACGCAATAACAAAAGTGAGACAAAGGAAACAAACAACACTGTTTCAATCATCGCCACGAACAAACGAGAAAAGAAAAACATAAACAGAAGCAACAAAAAGAAAGGGAAAAATACATTACTCAAAACTCTACTGTGTTACGCGATCTGACGAGAGGAGAGAATGTTTTGTCTACTACCAATTTTACTGCTATTAAAAGAAAGGCGAAAAAACAAACGCTAAAATAAAAGTTTTTAAAATCTGTTCTCCTATTCTAATACTGACTACTCTTCAACTTTCCGTGTCGTTTTTGTTACTATCTTCTCCTTTATTGTTTGTCTTGTTCTACTCTCTGTCTCTGTCACTTCTGTGAACACTTTTTTTCTTCTTCTCCTTTGTACTGTCTCTCTTTTTGTTGGTGAGTCTACCATATTCTCTGTTCCCTGCTGTCTCTGTTATGTATTTCTTCTTCATTTTCCTTCCTACAAGGAACTCATAAGGCTGTTTTGTAGATCCTCCAACCATTGTCATTGTCCTTTCAAAACTGAGTGGGGAAATTAACAGAATAGTAAGCATTTTCTAGTTAGCTCAAACAACTTAAACATCTCACCAAAGTGAAAACTGTTCCAAGTGAAATCGCAGATCCTTTGTCTATTGAATTGTGGCGATATAGCACTAAACAACACTGCAAGTTATTTATAAACAACATTATAAAGACAAATGAAATCAATCCCCTCTGCCCGTTACAACACCACCCGGCATTGGTGCGAAAACCAGAAAGAAAGATAGCAGTTCCAGTTAGACAAAGCAGGAAAAGGCCGTCTGAAAGAAAGCTATCGATGGAACTTACGAAAGGGATTATATTGTGAATTGAATGATTGGAAAATACACACGCCGCATTGAACAACAATTTGTAAAGAAATTATGTAAGCAAACTTAAGCAAGGAAACAAATTATCTTGTGCAGTGTGTGTGAGTGTACTTTTTAGGTGTAGCATTTCTTTCAAATATTTTCTTATTGATAAAAGGTAAAACAAGTAAAACAAGAAAGGGGTAACATGAGACAAACAAGTATAATATAAACCATTACCATTTGCTTCAACGTCTGTCAAGCAGAGCGAGTGTTAGCGAATTGCAGCGGGGGCTGAGCGGACTATTCCGGGGTCATGACGGGACTGGTAGTATTACAATGAAGTTTGCGTCAAACAAACCTTACTCACACTCAGTTACTGAATGCTGGAAAGGACAGAGCGACAGAGCAAGATGAAGAAGAAACAGATAGGTGGATTATCTTTACAATCGGTAAAAAGCGCTTGCACGGAGTCGTGAAAAACATTGACAAAAACAACAATGGAAAACCAAAACAAAAATAACAAAACAAACAAACTATGATTAAATCAATATTTAAGCAAATTTATTAAAACAATATTTAAGCGATTAATTAACAACAAGGGCAAAAGCAGCGCAAATGGATGCAAAACTGCGCTATAAAGAAAAGTTTAAGGAAACAAACAGAAAACATGAGAATAGAGAAAGCGAGAGAAACTCACACAATAGCCACGTCAAACCACGCGACCACAGAAAGAAAACTTTTCGAACTATATAAAGTTTACCTATGCAACATTACTCTCACACACATACACACAAAAACCTCACAGAGCCAGGTACACGTTGTAACATTCTTTCGAAAGCTAATGGCAGAGTTTTAATTAGAAAAGGGCAAACAGAGGAACAAACACACAGAACTGGAAGGAAGTAAAAATTAGTAACACGTAACAGAATATAAGAAAGTTGTTAAAATATGCAAAGAACACAAAACAAAACTAAACAAACGAACAGACAAACAAACAAACAAGCAAACCACAAATCATCTCTAGCTGTGTTTTCATCAATTAAAAGAAAAGCGAAACAAAATAAAGAAACACAACCAAGATGCCCGTCGTACCGTGCGTTTTTTACCCTGTTTCGTTTAATGTTTCGTCAATTGCTTACGGCGTTGTCAAATGGTGAGAGGAGGAATCGCATAAATATCATTTCCTTTCCGAATGTCGATCATGATAGGTACATCAGTTCTTCTATCTTCACTTCTCTGGCTTTTACGAAGCAGTTTCGTGGTCGATAGCAAATTATGGGACAAGGACAAGCAACGATCGGGGCCATCTGGTGATGGCAAACCGAACGATCAACCAGGTTCTGGACAGCGTGCTGAAGGAAACGTCGAACACATACAACAAACGTTTGGCAAATGGAAGAAAAATATTGGAAAAGGTCCTCAAAAGGCCACGGTGATATACAATGCGTCCCAACAAAGGGCCATGAGAAAACAAATGAATTAAAACTCCCATAACGTAACCCACTAATATAACTAAACATGGTATGCGCGACAAAGAAACAAAAAAAATTCTTAAAGCTAAATAAATCTAAAAAGTAACACAATACTCTAAAGACTTCAGTTTACTTGCTAAGTTCTACATCTATTTACATTTACCAAAAAAGCGAAACTAAAAGCAAATATATCATTGTGAGCGTTTTCCTTTTACAGTTTTGTAAATCGGTAAGAGCAGCGAGTTAGAATGTACTTAGCAAATGTTTTAAAAGCACTATGTACAAAATGAACACAGCTAAAAACATGCGTGAAACCGAGAAAAAGTTAGCAAAACATGCGCACATAAAATTGAGCTAAGCGAAACGCAATTAGATATAACAAAACAATGCATGTGCATGTGTGCAAGAGTTCACAAAAAAACGATGTTATAATTATACAACTTCAACCCTTCCTTCATTCTTCTCCTTTTGCACGATTCAGTCCTTATTGGCGCTGCAAGGCACACGCGTGAATAGACAAAGGGGAACGTATTAATGCTGATTAAACAAGAAATTTAAACAGAAAAGAAAATCTAATGTATATCTTTTTTAAATATATTTATGAAATATATTTGCAAGCTCTAGTAAATTATTGTAACGAAAATAAAGCTACACACTTATTGATTATTGATCTTGAATCTGTTGATTGAACTACTTGGATAGGCAAAATACGGGATGAAAAGTGATCAAAGAAACATTACAGCTAGAACGCGGAACATGGTTTTTAATCGTTCGGTCAAAGCTCCACACCATCAATCGAACTTTTTCTGAATCGGATTTAATGCACATTACTTAACCGACAAACCCTGTATTATGCAAAAAGGGAGAAACACATAAAACACACACACACACACACACACACACATACATGGAACAATCACGTACGCATACAAAATATTAGCAAACATAGTTATTAGATAAGTCGAGAAGTAAAGCTGGAGCAAAGTAAAGAGAATGGCATTGAACATTAACAAACAACTTACGGGAAGGGAAGAGCGGAAGAGCAGTGACCACGGTGTTGAAGCTATTGGTCCACGTTATTATGATACAAATAGGCCAATAGCCAACCATTTTTGAACACACTGTGCTGTGCTGTGCTTCTTAAACTATTGTTACTTGTTAAAACGCGACATTGTAGAACGGAGAGAGAGAGAGAGAGAGAAAATTATTGCAAACAAGATAACAAACTACTATTCGCTGCCGCGTAACATTTGCGCGATACCATTAAAACAAAGTCAGTTTGAGAAATTGTCGACAAAACCGTCACGTAATGCAAATTTGAAATACGTAGAGAAATTTAAGCATCCTTCACGCATCACTCAGCCACTAATGATTGGTGTTTAAACGAAATTTCTCTCAAATAAACTACCCCTAGCACACAAAACTTTCCGCACCATAAAAGCCATTCGTCGCTTTTGGACCCCTTATTCTTATCACCATTAATGCACCTATAACTCAAGATAACTATTTTGCGAACAACTAAACTATAAATCAAAACACAATCTACGTACGAAGCAAGCAACATGCATAATTGCTCTGTTCCCTATCGACCAAACCTCAGATAAAACAAACTCCCTCAAAATTTTAAATGGAAAATAAAGTGCTACTCATTCGAACATTCCGCAAAAGTACTAACAAAAATGAAACTATACGCTTATGTACAACACGCACCAACAAACCAATTTCACGACTACTATTTCTTCTCTTTCCTCGTGCGATCTACTCTCTTTGCTGGTTCCTTTACTAAAACGATGTAAGAAACGGGAGTAAGAACCCACGTATTGATACCATAGCAACGTAACGCATCCTTCTGAAAGTAATTCAAAATCAAACACACATGCATGCGTACACAAATTAGAGAAGAAAAAGAAAACAGCGAACCAAATCTCTTATTGGAACAAAATTTTGAGAGCGAAAGACAAACACTGTACTAGACAGAGGACAAGTGGAGAGGGAAAAGAATCCACTGGACTAATGTTAAGATCCCCACTGATACCAAAGCATACATTAGATGTCTTAATCGTTCCGTTCTATCTGCACCGGCTGGGCTCTGCATAGCGCACAATGCAGTGTTTCAATACTTCCGAGACAAACAAGTTAAACAAAACGAAGCAAGACGGCAATATTCGTTGCTCTTTCTTCGTAGCAAGAAAAGTGCTTGTTGTCTTACGTTCTTCAAGAACTAAAGCAACACACACATATTACGGTTAATTAGACGAAAACTAAACACATTGTTGATCGGGCTTACACACGTCCTACTGCTCGTCGTTGTATCGTTTCCACGAATGTTCGTTTTCACCTGTTTCAGTCACACCTATTGTTCCTTAGTGACATTTTCTGTGAGAAGAGAACGTGCACAGTAAAGCGAGAAAGGGTAAAAGTTTATCAAATCAATTAGTAGTTAAATAACCCGTTTTTCTTCATTCTCCTTCTGCATATGCGTCGTTAGTCGTTGTTGTTTGCAAAGAACAGTCCTGTGCGTTGCGGGCCCGGTGGTTGGGCGGCCAGCGACATGTCGTATGTTTTGTTAGGCGATTTTTTGACGCAAATCCGTTCTCCAGGTATGGTGGTGTATCAATAGAGAAAAAGCATAGAAACTCACATAGCTAGAGAAAGAACACAACACAAACCGCAATCATGTTCCGTTTAGCGCCATGTAGGCCGCCATTGAGAAGCCGAGTTGACTTTCACGGATTGTCTATTTAGTGGTCTGTTTTTCTTTACAGCGCAGAAATAAAGCAAATATACAATCGATAGTACTTTTTCTTTTGTTTCTCGTGTTTTGTGACGATTTCGGTACCGAGTTTGTTCACTTGCATGCACCCTTATCGTTGCATGATTGTCCGAACGCATTAGAAGCCAACACACACACACACACACACTCATACGTGGAGCAGATGAGCTGGCAAAAAAACCACGGAAAATTATTATATATTGTATGAATGAATTTTTGATAATCTAATTATATGTATTTTTGAATTGTATTTTATCGTGGAGTAAAAAAGAAATAAATATGTACCTATAAACTGAAAGCAAATGAAATAAAACAAAAATCATCTAAAAAATCAACACCGGCGCTGCTTAATACTTTTTGGCATGGAGAACCCTGTCCCTTTTGCTGCTGCAGCTGCTGCTGGGCGACATGCTTAAAATAGAAAGGACATCAACCCCCTATTACCACCGCACGTCAATTTTTGGCCTTTGAAGCGAGAATTGCAAACAAAACGACAATAAAAAGCAGCATCTACTCTGGACGCGAGAACGCTCGTTCCATTCCGATGTCATTTTTGCACGATCTAGAACTCGCTCCACTCCAAACGACGGATGCGACAGAGCGCAAGACGCACTCCAGGCGTCAGCGAACCAACCAACCCTTCCGGATCGAACGTGATACAATGGCAAAAGTGCACATTCTTCGGAAACGTCGTCATCGGAGCCCCCGTCTGCCTGGTCGGCATGAGGAATGCAAAATCACAAAACTATGCACATACTATCGCGTGATGGAAAACGATTACAATGACCTGCTGGAACGTAGTCTTTGCGCCATGGTCCTGTGAGAAGGTCCTAATTGCCATAGGCCGGTGGGGCAGTCAGGCGCCTCGCACTAATCGCCATTCACTTTCAAAGCAAAAAGGCAAGAAACAGTGCATTGGTTCTCCTTCATGGTGGATGACTATGCTTTGTGCCATCGAACGACCGAAAGAGTCACCGACACCGTTCTGCCTTGACCCGCTATTTCCACCTAAATCGACCGACTTCCTGTTCCGGACGTTCTCCCGGACTAACGGAGCGTGAACTACTACCTACCTTGTCAGTGGTCCTGGTGTCTCACTGACCGCCTTCAGCGACATCCGCAGCTGTCGGTGAACTGTTCCGAAGATCGATTCTCGACGCCGTCCGCCCGCCACACGTTCGCCATTGCTTGCCGCGCCGTCGATCGTTTGCTGGGCTTTGCCCGTCTCCGGATCGACCGTAACCAGCAGCTCTTTTACAATGTCCGCTCCGACCTCTGGATGGACAGTCCCTGGTCCAACAATGATTTGCGGCTTGCGTGTGGTATCTTCGAGCAGCTTGGTCCAGCAACCGGCTGCATCCGGATCCGTTCCATCCTGTGCGGAACGATCCGTCTGTCGGACTTCTTCCAGTAGCTTTGTCATTTTTTCCGTGTCGTTCAATGATAGTTGACCCTTATACTCTGTAAAAGACACAGAAAAGCAGCAGAACCAACACATTAAACTTTTTTTTTTCGAAGCGGTCGATCGAAATTGTGCAAACCATAAAAGACGCTCGGCCCTGGCACTGAACGGCAAGGTCCAATCGGTTGCAACAGTGATTCATTTCGCAGTACGACCAACGACGTAAACGGCGACGACAAGCCAGCAAACAGACAAATCAAATCGACGCGGGTGCAAGCCAATCGTGCAAATCACCGGTGCTGCTAATTGCAAGACACCCACCAACAGCATGCATCGGACACGATGAAAAAGGTAATCGCTTTTAATTACCATTACACACCCGCCGCACTGCTGCTTCATCATCTGCCCCAATGCACACCTACAGCTGCGGACCTGGAGGCAAGTTCTAGCGCATCATTCGCCTACACGCACATCGCAACCAGTTCGCACATGGCTATGCTGCAATTAAGCCCCCCTGGCCCACCAATGGGCCCATCATGTTGGCAAACTCTACGCATAGATTACCATCTCGCCGATGCGAGATGTGCTTTTTTCAAATCTAATCAATAGTGGCCTAGTCGCGCTCGAGTCGAGGCTAACCACAACTCACCATGGCCTCTAGAACGGACGCTCGGCGGGGACCTTTACGCGGTTTTCTATTTTCGGTAGTGCAGTGTCGCGACTCTTCGTACTGATCCTCGAGCTCTAACACGATATGTCTGTGCTCCGAAGGCTGCTCGAACGAGTCAAGGAAGTGACAGCTCAACGATTGAACAAAAGAGATTTAAGAACCAGTAACAGAGTACAAGTACTTGAAGCTCTATAACGGCCCAACGACCTGCTTGTTTGGAGCGGAGCTTCTACAATGGACGGTGGACGTGTTCTTATCAGAAAATCTCCCGGACGTAACGATCTTGCTCATGCTCACGCGTCTGCCATCACGCAACAAAGATCATCACCCCTCCAGTGTGGAGCTGTTTATCTTCCAGCTGTCTGCTTTTTGCTTAGTTCCTTGCCATTTAACGCTATCGCCCCAGGATTCCAGCCGACTGTGTACAAAGCGGATGCGGATAGTGCACGTACAAACGCCGCCGGCAGTCGTTTACCCTTTTACCGCATGTCAGCCCTTGACAATGAATGTTCCCGCGGACTTCGTCACCAGAACATTCGCCAAGAGCGTGGAGGCCCGTGGTTGACTGGCTTCTTGCTGCAGGAAGTGTCTCTAGAGTGTCGAAATTGGATATTTTGTTACCCCGACGGCCCGCTGCACCACATGTCCAGCACGGATGTGCCTTCTTTTACTGCAGCCACGTCATCCAGCACCGAGCAGGGAATCATCGGTGAGGTGTGAAATCAAATTCCGAATGCCAACCCGGGATGCATTCTGATGCGGCTCGCCATCAATCAATCGTCATTTAATTACGGCAAGGTGTCAGGGCGCAGCACGCATTCGCTTCGCGCTACACGGACCGTTCCCACCTTTCCCTGCCGAGGTCGTACTCCGCTCCAAGGCCAAGAGCGACACTGCGATCGCATTAAACCCGACGACGGCCAACGATCGATCGATCGCGGTCAGTTTGTTGCTCGGGCAACCGCAAGTACACGCAAAACACGGGCGTACGGAAAATAATTACCACCAGCACACTGGCCGTGCGGTGCAGTGCATCGACACAAAGCATGGCAACCGAATCGACTGGCAATCAGCATCTCTTCTAATCCATTTATCCTTCCCATTTAATGACATCATATCGCTTGATCGTTTGATAATTACAGCAGCGCTTTCGCAAGCATCGGTTGGGCTGGGAATGGAAACGGTCGGACCAAGGTCCGATGTCACGATCACGATCAAACGGTCGTTAACTGGATGAAATGAGTTCTTTTGTAATGCACCTGCATGCATTTGCGATTGCATAATGCTACCGTATGGTGCATGATCGTGTGATACTACTGTGGATGGTGGATGGGAAGTAGCTCTAGCTTGAAAACGAGCACCAAAAGGCAAAAATGCCCGAAATGTACCGTCTCTAGCTTCCCGTTGCCGTTCTGTGATGAATGATTCTTATCAAATAAACCATTTCCAATTCACAACTGATTTATTTGCGTACATTACAAGCATCATTTGCATTACTTCAGCCAGCTCAGCGACTCACACCCAACGCCCAACGCAAACTCGTTGAATCGTCTCATTAAAGTGCGAAACTGCGACCACTAAAAACCCGCCAAACCGTGCGACAAAAGCGAAAGAATCATATCAAAAACAAAGCTATGCCGCCACTGTGTGAAGGAATGGATATTTTTAGCCACTCTCTGCCCTGCCTGCTGATGGACGAGCAATAAAATTTTTGCATGCTCTAGCACAATTGAAAGTACTACGCACCACCGTCCGCCGCGTGTAATCGGAATCCCGGGTCATGTCTTTCGATCGCAACAAATGAAGTGAAAACATTGGAAGGGTGAGTTTGTGATTTTACCGAAAAGACAATTAACGCCAACAGGGAGAGGAGAATGAGACAATTATCGTCTCGAGACTCACGCTCGCTGCTGTGTATCAATTTGTTTTCGATTTTCCACCCTCAAGATCAATGTCAGTGGGGAAGCGCGCATTCCTTCATACAAAAAAATAAAACAAGTGTGAAGGAAAACTAAAATAAACAAACCTTCATCGATGACGCGACGCGCCATGCCACGGAGACCACAGATGTGTGTGACATTCAGGGAGAAGGAGAATGACGACGCTGAGAAGTGCCGAAAAGTGGCGTGGTGTGGAGTGGAAACACGTGTTTTCCACACAAAATTTTCAAACGATCGCCAACAGACAAAAAAGGCAGAAAACAAACATCTCGATCGCACATCTTTAAAATAGGCCGACAGTTGGGACAGAACGGGCAAAAAAAAAAGGGAGCAGTTTTCAGTTGGAAAGCAGTTGGAAAGTATGCAGCATTAGTCATGCAATTGAACCAGCACTAGAATTGAGGCAGAGCCAACGTAACAGACGGATTTGCTTCACTGATTTGTTCGGCGGGAGATGGAGTGGTTAATGGAATGGTCCAAATTCGCGCTGCAAAGGGCAAGAGGCAAGATTCACTAGAGGAACATCCATCGTGTCATGTACATGGACACCGAAATTAATGCAATCAGCAAAACATTCATAAGCATTACTGGTTTGACAAATTAAATTGCTCATAATTCTCCTACCATACGCTACTGTTCAGCTAGCTCCTAAGTGATATTACCTACACATGATCATTATGAACGGCTTCCGGTGTGTGCTGCCACTGGCCAGACGGGGTTTTAAAACACTTTATAATAAATCCTTCAACCCACACAGCCCGCTGACGGCGCGTGTGGTGCAAACACGATGCTTCTTCTTTTACCGAATCAACAATTTCGGCTGAATAACTGGATTGGATTACATTTATCTCTATTTACCTTTGCCTCAAGAACCCTTAACACTCAGCACCACTCCGAGGGGTGGAATTTTCCTTACATTGTGACACGTTTTCGTAAAGGTGTTGACGGCTGTTTCGCATGAAACTGGATCTTTTCACTTCAGTTTGTGCACACTGGCGTGTGCTATTTAATATCTTTCCATGTGCTTCGAAAAACCACAAAAAGTGAATATTTTGTTTCCAGCAAGAGAAAACAAACCACCACCGGAAATGGTATCAACATTAGATAGTGCACTGCAGAGCTTCGGTGTGGTGCCAACGGTCAGAAAATATTCCTTTTTGGGCTCTACCAAATCATTACTTTTAAAACACTACCCTGAAAAACAGATGTTCCGAAAAGGAATCTAGAAGAAGCGATCCGGGAGGTGTAATTTTAAACATCATTTCCAAGCTGAAAACAACATTTGAACTGACAAATGGCACGCCTCTCGTCGTCATTGACGTATTTAGAGACGTTTAACATAAACAGTGTTGGGCACGCTTTTTGCGGCTATTCTACGACAGCACTAGAAGTGGTCGTTCGACTCCAAATCTTATCGTTGGGACCGTTTGGCGTGTAATAAAACGCTAGCACACGGACATTCCATTCTTCTTCACGTTTGAGGTCGAGCAAAGACTTCTGCCCGTTACGACATCTAAGAAAATCCCGTGCAAATAAATATCCAGTAACGCACTAATAATAAGCTTCATGGCAGCGCTTCATTTCGCAGCGCTTAGCGAGAGTTTTAGAGACTAAGTCAACAGTCAACAGGTCGCTGGATATCCAGCCATGCCTAATTCGTTGATTATTTGGAAAGATAACGAACAACCAGATGACGTCTGTGCACACCCGGTAGCACCCGCGAAAGATGCTTTATGTTGCGACGCGTCCGACATGCCAGACCAGTCTGCCAACGGCGGTGACAAGATAATCCTCGGGGCGGACGCTGAGACTTTGCGTCCTTAGCGTCTTGTGTCTACCACCGACGTGTGTCTTAACGTCCAGCTGCGACCGAATCAGCCGGTGCTCACAAATTAATATCACTTAAGCACGGGTGGACGGACACGAATAGATGAGGATGGTAGCGCGCAGTGTTTAAGCATCTCGTGACCACGTCAAGACAATGACGAGAGCGAGATGTCCTCCCACCTTGCCGAAGGGGGCGGTCTGATAGCGACGAACGCACCACACACAAAAAAACACACGCTCTTAATTTATAGAAATTGTTAGCCTGCCTGTCAGCAAACAGTGTCACAGGGCACGTTAGTTGGACGTTTTGAAAACCTTGAACCAAATAGAACGAGAAGTCTCTACGCTTCCCAAAAACAAAACAAAAAAAAAAACAAACAAATCAGAGCATTTAAAATGTTGAACATTTTGTACAGGACGACGCTTTGTTGCGTCAGCGATGCGGAAATTGCCACTTTACCACCCAAACCCCCCGCCCACCCCGTCACTAGTACAAGCTTCTCCAACATCGATGACTCCCTTTCGAACATACCGCGATATGCGTTCGGATGCAGGTTGTAAAATGCGTTTCCTCAAGGTTAGCGAGACCAAAAGTGACATGCGCGCATGAACTAGCTGCGTTACATTGCGAACCCGTTACATCGCCGTGCTGGCACTGACCCACTACTACCTCGGTCGTGTAACTGAGCTTGCCTGCTTGCCTATAGAGTCTTGTCCCGCATTACCGGCTAGTTTAAAAAACAAAGATCGTTGCACCGAACGCTTGCATCGTGCTCCTAAGCAGCTGTGTTGCTGCGTATATTGGCGAATTTTTTAAAAAACTGGAAGCGCCCCAAATCACGTGGTCGGTGATGATGATGCTTGTAACAGCTGATTGGCACACGGGACGACGATGTTCTATTCTAGATATATACTAACCTTCAAACAGAAGTCGTCTATTGCTGTTTCGATTTACACTGGCCGGGCAATGCTTTCATTTCATCGACGATCTTCTCCCAAATTGCCCTTTTCGCTCACTAACACGATCCGGAAGAACAATATGACATCACTTTGCATTCACTTCGCGTTCAAACATAAACCGTAACTAAGAGACCGTTCGTCCTTAACCATACGCTTAATGGGATGCTTGAACAGGACGTTAACACTATTCAACACTAGACACGCTTGTGTCACCCTCGGTGTGCCCCTGCTGCAAAATTACCCAGCAGGATTCCCTATTATTCGGTGTTTTCCTCGTGGGATTTGCCTACGATACATACACCACTCAACGAAAGCTCCCAGCGACTGATGAACGTGGGGATTTTAATTGAATTACACTTGCTGAGACTGGGGCCGCAATAAAGAAAACAGTGTAAGTGAACCTGCACGGAACTTGGCACAGTCGTGGATTTCAAATTGCAATCCTTCCCAAGGTCCATGGATCCTTGCCCTGCGACAACACACCAACACTGACACACTCGCCCCGATAGACGCACGGTACGCACGCGGAAATAGTCTTTCAAGGCACGCAAGGATATTTGCAAAGCTGTTGGGAGGAACGCAGCAGCAACAACACTGAGCCCGCGCTCAGGCGCGGTTGAGAACGTTTGCGCGTGCGCAAAGCCAACACTACTCCCCTTTCTGCCCCTTCTTGTCACAAAACCCGGCCCGTTTCGTATGTCGTGCAGAGAGCAATTGCGTATGTGTGTATATACGCGTACGATCGCGCGAACACGCAGAACAAGCAGAACTTTTCGCGAGCGCGCGCGCAACAACTCTCGGAACAGTGAAGTCGACAACGAGGACGACGGCGTAATGGCAATAGCACGCGCGCAATCGTTCGCGTCGGATGGGGTTTGCTGACTGATTCCCGGGTGCACAACCGCAACGCAAGAGCCAGACGACAACAAAACGGCCACCGTCGCACCACACTTCCGTCTTCCTTACCCACCGCGTACTCGTTTCCTGCTGTCCGACCGTGGCTTTGTGCGAACACACACACTCCGATACTCACGTATCGCACACACAGAGACATCAACTGCTGCCAGAGTCAAGATTGAGAGTGCTGCAATCGGGTTTTCCCTTCACACATGCGGCTCGGCGTATGCTGCGAGACACACGAGATGTAGTGCGCTCCGAAAGTGAGTGTTTTGTGGACCCCCGGCGCGATGAAAGCACAGAACACGGGCTAGAACCGGCCTGAATTCCTCTTACTCAGCAAAAAAAAAACAGTTAACTGATTTTTAAAGTCTAAAAACACATTATCACGACAACGTGGTGCGATTTTCGATTTGGAATGACATCGAAATATCGAAACCCCTAATTACAAATCTTCCTCTAATAAGACCACGCACAGCATTCATCGCTTACACCTCATTAAGAACGATCAGCTGTCGAAAGGAAACCCTACGCAAGGACCTACACACTTGCCACGTACACACTGCTCAGTTGCCCACTGTATACCGTGTGCCATGTTGGTTGCCTTGGTAGCGACTATCGCGTTTCACCAAACACGTGTTCCGTGCGTCCGCAAATCCCACTGCAAACTGTGTGCCAGTTGCGCAAAAGGCAGCGACGCTCTCTGCTGATGCTACCGAAAAGGTGAATTGCCGATGACGCATCAGGTCAGCACCGCCGGCACCAGGTGGCGTCTTCAATGGTGTCGTCTAGAGCGAATGTCGCCAACCCGCCACCCCTAACAGTCGGGAGGGGGAAGGGAGTGGAGCGGTAGGTGAGAGAAAGTGCACGATATCAGGACCCCCTTTCCCTTAACGGCGAGGGAATTGGGTGCAATTTTACTTCCTGCTGCACGACTACTTTTTGCCGCTGTCCCATTCGCTTTGCAAACGCCCTAAAGTAAAGGGGTGTATGTCTGCATTCAATAAAATAATGGCGTAAAAAAGGCTGCACCACAGCACCATAGCGTGACGAACGGGCAACCCAACGGAAAGTATGTAACATGCGCTAGAATTTCGTCCGATTGCAGTTTCTTTGGAGCGTTGTACCCTACGCCTTGTCACACAAACACAAAGAAAGAGAGGGAGAGAGAGAGGGAGAGAGAGAGAGAGAAAGAGAGAGAGAGAGAGAGAGAGAGAGAGAGAGAGAGAGAGAGGGAGATAGGTCTTCTCCCCCTTTGAATCGATCGGGACTAATGGCTTAGGGAGTGCTGAATCTACATTCCCTTCACGGTTGAGCAGCATAAACGAAAGTTTTCATATTTGAAACATTTTATTCCGTACGGTTGTTTTGCTTTTGTAACTGCATTGTACTGCTTTAACCCTTCATCCTCCCTGCGGATCGATCTTTTCTCGAGTTTCTCGATGAAATAACAACTATCGTTCCGGCGCGGATGAAAGGGCACAATAGATTTTCTTTTTACCACCACGGTTGCTCTCGTAACTCTATGCTGTATAAAAAGGCTAACACTACATTATTTCCCGGATACACCCGTCTGTATGTACCTCCTCTTAGATTCCTCCTTCTTCCTCTCCTCTTCCTATCCTCCTCTGCTGGTTTTGCAGATCCCGTTTGATCGAGAATCGTATTATCGCGACGATTGACCCTGTATACACCATCTTCAGTCATCTCCGGCACAAATCGAACCAGTGCGCTAGTGCCCTATTTCACGGTCTAAGGTTATTGATTCCTAGCTTTACATTCCCACTATCGTCTAAAAACTGAAAGTAGTAACGCAACTCTGTGTTTTTACTATAGGCACAACATTAAATTAAAACACAAAGGAAAATACAGTACACAGTAAACAGTAAAGACCCTTTTCCGATCACTCACCCTAATCAAACAAATTCTTGACGATTATTTGCCTGGAGCAGGGCAGGGTTTGGCTATTATCTGCCCTCTCCGTCCCTCTGCTGCTGATGGCACATGCGACCGATGGAAGATGGTGCAGGACATACTCGTCACATACGCGCAACGAAAGCTACACCCTCATACTGTATTAATCCGCTCCTTCTTATTGTTCGCATCGTTCAGTTTACTTTAACAAAAGCATTCTTTGCTTTTCCATGGTGGCTCTCAAAAATGTCACGCCTTTTTTTTGCACAATATTTTGGCTAATACTCTCAAATTGCTTCTTACTCCAGCATGTTTTTTTTATCGTAATTTTCTGCCAAAGCCAAATGCGAACAACAGTTTCGAATTCGTCTCTAACCGTCTGCTTGGTTTCCTACTATTCACAAACTCACTATACACTATACAAACGCTAAACGACCTTAGGGTTATTCAATATATTATTATTACGATCTTCGCTCTGTGTACTTCTGCTAACGATGCGTCTTTCGCCAGCATCCTGATGCGCGCTATTTTGATCGGTTGTTTCGTGTTGTCCTTAGTCTACCTGTTAATTAAACACAATAAAATAGAACCAGCTAAACAGAAAGCCTGTTACGCATGTTTTGTCCGTGTTTTTTTCGCACGCAATCTTATGCCATACAGCTTTTGTTTTGTTTGTGGTAAACCAGCAAACAGAAAACATAAATGGATATGATTGACTATCAAAGTTCTAGCACAAAACCAGCTTCACCCGACCTGTGTCGTAGAACCGATGGGAGGGGATGGAGGGTGATTATGTTAAATATTATATCTGTCTGCTACTAAATCATACAACTATAGAGATAAGGTTTCCGGGAATATAGCCGGGTAGCTAAACGAGAGGGTGATGATCTCTGGCACTGCTATCACCAGCTCACCAACCTGTGCCCGTTTTGTTGCTTCGCTCATCCATCACCGAATTGAGAGTGCACCTTCTAGTCGGGCCTATAGATTGGCGTTTTCGGTATGAATTCTATTAGCAGCACGTATTCCATCATCGAGTTTGAATCGCACTGCTGTTTGCTGAGACGCCAGTGCAATCCAAGCTTATGATAAAGGTGACTGTTTTCCCACTCGAGCAGTTTGTTTAGCGTATGCTGCGTCTACGGGCGGTAGAGGTAGAGAATGTGTGTAAGCAAAACAGAAGGACACAGAGAGGGGACATGCAGGATGCTTACCCTCTTACTTAAACATATCACAGGCCATAGAGAACATCCTAATGTGCAGCAGCAGCAAACGCATCCACAGAATAGCCACTTCACGTTGACGGGCAGCGTCTTTTTTAGCACGGCGTTGATCCGCAGCACGGTCGCTTTGAACTCTTCCGGTGCAACGCGCGAAACCAGACCGGCTGGAAACTGCACGTTGAATCGATTGCTTAAGCCAAACCTGAAATCGAAATGGACATGTTAGTTTGCCGGAGGAAGCGAAAACAACAAGAAATCTCTTAGTTCTACGCTGCTTTCGAAAGCGCTTATTGATAAATTTGTTTCATTCATTCCGCAGAGGGCGGACCACCACCCACAAGATGCAATGTTTTCTATTGCCGGTGGGGAGGGACGATGAGATAGAAAAACATGGTTTATTTACGTACGCTAGCGGTTGTTTGGATTAGATCTTCTCGTCCCATTCAACACCCGCTCACGCTGTGGTCAGATGCGCGTCAACTGAGGAGACGGTGATGAGAAACGGGTCGAGATGGAAGGACGGGATGCCTGTCGGAAAATCTAAATTCATCGTGCAAACCGTGACCGATATTTAGTTAGCGCAATTAAATAACGATCCCCCTGGATGCGTCCGTTGAATGGAAATGAACAAGCAAGATGGACACGTTATGCGGGAGAAGAAAAGGGAGTGAAAGTAGTGCAGAACAGCCCTCATTAAAATGGATCTCACAGCGGAAAACAAACGGTGGCGAAAATCAATGGCAAACACACCATGGTGGCACCTCTGCTACTGGCGGTTGTTTTCGTCTCTCCGTCGTCCGTCGTCCATAAATTCAGCTCCGATTTAACTTTCGCCTTTCATCACTGGTCCACTGATGGCATGGCCATGTTTGGCATCGTGTGGCGGGCACTCTCGTCATGCGTATCTTTTTTACGCTTTTCTCTCTTTTTCTACCCCGCTCCACTGGTGGCGCGGCCAGCAACGGACGACGACAACGACGACGATTCGTGTATTGTGTAACTTGGTAAACAACAACTCGAAAAAAAAAATCGAAATCGAAACGCAAACTCAACGGAACGACCCGAATTGAGCGGCCTCGCGGAGAAAACGCACCGAGAAACGCGGATCGATTGTGTAAGCACATCACCGATTTGAGGCCCACTAATGCACAAAGAGTAGACTTTGAAATACGGCCCGGTCTACCGAGGGAGCAGTTCTAGGTGGCACAATTCAAGATTTTGACGGAATGCTTCAGGAATAAAGGGCCATACTTACACTGTCATATTGCCTGCCCCGCGGATTACAATCGGATCCGGTACCATCTGCACGTGCGCCTCCTCCAGGTTTTCCTCGGACAGTTCCTGCTCCTCGTAGATTGCGTCGAAATCGGCCATCATGATGTTGTCTCCTTGGATATATCTCTCTCTCTCTCTCTCTCTCTCTCACTTTGTATCCGTACAAAGGGCGCTCGTCACCTCGTGTATGGTGCAATCGTGACCTTAGCAGGCGGTGGAGATGTTTTCACCGCTATCTATGCGATCCGTTCTTGATCGAGAATTACTTGCCGTATTATCGTTCGACGACAAACGCGCGCTACTCACCGCGCTACGGATCTCGTCCTCCTTCGTCTGCTTTCAACTCTTTGCAACGTAAACAAAAGCAGCGTATTCAAACAAAGAGATTCCGCACCCACGGTCGTACCAGTCGGCCATTCTTTCAGACACCTTCAATGTACGCAGCTTACTGCTGTCTGCCCTCATCAAAGGACCGCACGCTTCAGTTGCCACTGCTTTACGATCTGGACTTAATAGCAACACGCCTACCAGGGGCAGCAACAGCGCATATCATCATCTTCGCCGCTAAACGTGCACCCGATGCACTTCGACTGCATTTGGACCGTTTGCATACGATTAACACGCACTACACGCACGAACTCGCGAAACACATTTTCCTGTCCCTGTGGCTGTCGTTCCTTCGATAATTTCTCTCCGACAGAGGCAACGAAAGCAGCTGTCGTAGCGTAGACTGGCAATAATACGTAATAAGCACGGCCCTACAGGCTGATGCCCTTCTCTCTGCCCTTCTCTTGCGCCGATCGACAATTAGCAATCGAACGAAAAGGGATGGAAAACAGCACACATACACGACCTGTCTGCCTGTCTGCCTGACTGCCTCGGGAGTTTGGCGATCCTTCCAATCTGCGCGTTGCACTTTTAATGATTTAAACTGCAGACGGAAGGAGTTCTTCGCACGATAGCATCCACTGGCCTTGATCCACTGGCTCGTCACGATGTTGCATTGCCCCGCTCGAGAAACGAAAACACACAGAGAGATTATGCAGTGCAGTTATGGGGGTTCCCTTTGTTTTGCCCCTTTTGACAACAGATCTGCTCCCACAGCGCAAGCTACCGTTTGGCAGCTGTCAGTGTCGTCGAACGGAATCGCTGACAAATTCGAAATTTCTACCCTTTTTCCCGTACTTTTTTTTCTTTTCATAAAACTGATAAAACAATGTGTTAAATATAAATTTTAATAACTGATAATGGCGTCGAAAATGTTCAGCTTCTTGGAAGGAGTTGCGACTGTCAAATGTCCCGTTGCACGAATGCTTGTCAGCGCGACAGCTGTGCTCCAACCTCTTCTTCAAACGATTTTCCACAAGCGCAGTTTTGTTTTGGTATTAAAAAGGCCAAGAACATTCTTTTCCGTGAATCCCCCAATTTTCCAGCGATCGAAACCACATTTTACCATCGATCTGGCTATGTCACTCAAATCGCAGGACGATATTCCGCTGGCGGATGACGACCTAGAAGGTAAACCCGTGGAATATTAGAGATGTCTCTTTCCTCCATGATCTCATGATTAATCATCTGTTTTCGATTTTTTCCCATGCAGTCATCATCAACGATGACGAAAGCTCCAAGTACATGTGCAATGGTCGATCGCTGGACTCGATTGCTAGCTCGTACACTAACGGCAACTCCAGCCCGCAGCAGTTTCTCGAAAACGAAAGCCCCGACGCTGACGAGCAGGAAGAGAAGGCTCGCCTCATTGCCCAGGTGCTGGAGCTGCAGAACACGCTTGACGACCTGTCCCAGCGGGTGGACAGTGTGAAGGAGGAGAATCTCAAGCTACGCTCCGAGAATCAGGTGCTCGGCCAGTATATCGAGAATCTGATGTCTGCTTCGTCGGTGTTTCAATCCACCACGCCGAACAATGTGCAGAAGAAAAAGTAATTGTCCATGGGGGAAAGAGGTACGGAATCCTCCAATGCTTCGCTGCAGCGCGACGAACGCGATCCACTTTGAAGCCAAAGATATTCCACGAGTGTTGCTGTTGCTAAAATCATGTTTGCAGGACAAAGTGCACCGTAGCTGCCAATGGCTAGAGAGTAAGGGATTTGAATTTAATATTAACGCTTTAACAGTTGCTGCTACTGCTGGCACACGTTCGAACAGGGTCCCGACCACATGACACACGCCTTTGCCCAGAACAAACCGAATCGGGTAGCATTTGACTGTTGTTATTCCGTTTTTTCTCCCTTCGACCGCTGCGAGTGCAGATTAAGTATTTTATGGATTTATTTTTCGCATTCCGGAGAGCGTAATCTAAGCTTAAGTTTCTAGTAATCCATCCCATTTGCTCCATTTAATGTTAGGCGCGGTATAGGTTGTCGAAAAACGCTTACCAAATGTAACGACCAATTGGAATACTCCCTCTACTGTATTTATTTCGTATCGAATAAATTGTAAACTCACCACGCAACGCCTTCCACACCGTTGGATTGCTTCCCTACATGACGCAGTTATGCGCCCACCGTGGATACGGTATCACATCCTTAATGTTGTGGACATTCAACATCCACGATAGGTAGCGCTCGAAACCCAATCCGAAGCCGGCCGTTGTGACGCTACCAAACTTGCGCAAATCCAAGTACCACTGCAGCACGTCGAAGTTCGGTAGCTTTCGCTGCAAACGATCGTAACTGTCCTCGCGGACACTCCCACCGACCAGCTCACCGACATGCGGCACAAGAAGATCGAATGCGTCAACGAGCAGTGGATTATCTGCATTTTCTCGCATATAGAACGATTTGATCGCCTTCGGCCAGAGACACACAAACACCGGTCCTTGGCAGTGTTCGACAAGAAACAGTTCCTGCTCCTTATTAATCCCTTCTGCACGACAAACCGGGGATTTCAGCCTCCCTTCGTTTGCCTGCAAAATATCCATCGCTTCTTCATACGTCAACCGGGGGAAGGGTTTGTGGATCCATTGAAACCCCTCCTCAACCTCGACCTCCTTAGAAGTCAACTTTCTCACCAAGCTCAAGTCGGCCGCACTGCGGTCCAGTACGCTTCGAGTGACACATTTCAACATGTCTTCCACACGTTCCGTTAGCTCCTCCAGCTTGTCCATAAATGCTTCCTCCAGCTCCAGCATGTAAAACTCAGACAGATGAATGTTGGATTTGCAGTTCTCCGCCCGGAACGTGGGCCCAAACGTGTACACCTTGTCTAGCCCGTGCGACATCGCTTCGAGATGCAGCTGCCCCGATACCGTCAGAAAAGTAGCTCTATCGAAATACGCATGATCAAAGGGCACGTTTTCCTTTGCCATACCTTTCAGTAACTCCTCGTTCAGTGGTTTCACCAGAAAGGCTTCTCCAGCGCCTTCGCAATCGTTCGACGTTAGCACGGGTGTATGAATCTGGACAAAGCCACCCTGGTGCAGGTACTCGTTGAATGCACGTGTTGCTTCGTGCCGCACCCGAAACGTCGATGCCGCAGAGCTAACACGCGAACGCAAGTGTAAATGATTGCGTATGTACTCGGGAGGGTACGATTTCTTCGGATAAAACGGGTATCCCTCGGTTAGGGGACACTTCCCCACCTCAGTCAACGATTCCACATGCAGCTCCAGTTGATTCTTTGGCGTAGTGGCAATAACTCCACACGCATCGACCGAACAGCCGTACGCAGTATCGATGCCTTTCTCCTTGTTAATGACTAGCTGGAAGTTTTGCGGACCAGAACCATCGTTTATGTCCACGAACAGATTTCCCTTCATGTTTCGGACCGATTTGACCCATCCCTGCAAAAGAAGCAGCAAACAGTTTCAGTACCGGCGGAATGTGTTGCACAACCATCCACACAACTCTTTGTCCGGAGCCTTACTTTAACGTTCACCTTAGTTCCCGGCTTACATTTCTCAGGAGAAAGGTCTTTTATTCGATAATGATGAAAGCTGCGGGATGTGTAGCGCAATATCGAGCGGGAACATAGCAAAGCCATTCGCGGTGTGTGTCCACTATTGCTGTTTGGTGTTTTGAACCGCAATCATGTGTTTTTTACCACAAAAACGTCAAACGGAACAGGGAACCAAAACGTCAAAGCAATCCATGCCTATGCGAAAACGAGTCGTTGCAAAAAAGTAGTACGCACTGTTCCACGATTGCTGCTCTTTTTTGAAATGTGAGTTTGTACTAAACTCGCAAAAGAGCTCAGGGAGCTACTACCATTGACCATGAGTTTCCAATGCTACCCGAAATAACAAACCTACCTACTCAATTCCGCCCAGCCAACGGCCCTGACCGCATTGCCCGTTACCATATCACCACCCGATTCCATGGCAACGTGTCGCACCACCCGGACGTTTGTTTACCCAGAACCTTAGTCTTGAAATTTTCATCATCCTGGATAGAACGAACCTTTACCACGCAGCTCGCAGGAAATGCTGACCAAAAAGGAAAAACTGCTCATACGTCCGTGGCAGATGCAAAGGTACATAAACCATCGCATCAAGGTGGTAACGGCAATGCCGGCCATCGATTTCCATCCACCACCAGAGCGGATCCACATCGCACAGAAGCTGAAAAAGCAACAGAAAGAGCTCGAGCGCAAGGAGAAAATCGAGCAAGAAAACATCCGCCTGCTGCAAAGGCTCGGTGCAATCATGAGCAAGAAGCGATTGGACAATATCTGGACCTACACCCGACCGAAGTAAGAGAGACAGCTCGAGGTCGATCCTTACGCGCCGTTAGCTAGCCTTATCTCCTAATGTGTGTCGCCGCTTTCAGCTTCCTTCGCCGTGAAAGCATCTACCCCATCCGCCCAAAGACCACTCCGGACACGTCGGGTCGTGGTCAATCCTCGTCCGGCAAGCAGGGAACAGGCGGTAACCTTCTTTCCTCCACTTCCAATTCCGTGTCACCGTTGGCGGGCTGGACCAAATCTATCCGCTGCAGTGCATGCAGTGCACCGGCCCGTGTTGCAATCCAGCTCAACCAGATCGCACCGGAGGGCCGCATCCCGTGGGCACCGCAGCGCAAAACCACCAACCGGAAGCTGCTTCAGGAGGCTAAAACGGAACAGCACGAATGTTGCCGATTCTGCTGCTGCTAGAACTCCGGTGGATCGCGCCTCTTACTTTTAAGCACCGTTTCCCCTGGGGAACAGCCAGGACATGTGTATTGTGTGAACAAATAAGTAGCACAGAACGGTTTGTTTACAATCGGTCTTGTATTTTCATCACTCTTTTCCGACGGAAAATATACACCACACCACCACACTCACACTTCACTTCAGTGGAATAAAACGGGAGCTGTGGGTAGCACCAATACCGGGGCGACCGTGCTTGACCGGCTTGTACGTCATCGAAAATTCGCCCAGATAGTGACCGATCATGTCGGGGCGGATTTCGGTCTGGTTGAACGTCTTGCCGTTGTATACACCAACGGTAGAGCCGACCATCTCCGGGACGATGATCATGTTGCGAAGGTGAGTTTTCACGCAAGCCGGCTTCTCGTTCGGCGGCGTGTTCTTCTTCGCCTTGCGGAGCTTCTTGATCAGGGCCTGCGGCTTCCTGCGCTGGCCACGGTTAAAGCGCCGCTTGGCCCGGCTGTGCATCAGCTCCACCAGTGCTTCCTGCTTCATGTCCAGCAGCTGGTCCAGATCCACACCGCGGTAGGTGAATTTACGGAAGGTACGCTTCTTCTTCTGTCCATCCTCAGGTGCTTGGTCGGCCATGGTGGCTTCGCGGGTCGATCAGCAGATCGTCAGGTTCCGAATCAATGATAAATTCGCGTGAAATACACAGCTACGACGGCTACGACGTCGTCTTGCTAGCAAGAGCGAGTTGAAAAAGAGCATCTGTCAAACAAGCGGATGCAGAACTCACTTCCGTGAGCACCTTCCATGCGTTCGCGTTGCGTTTCTGCTGAGCGCTGGTGTGCGTTTTTCAACGCGCGTTCTAGCGTTTGCTGCATGGACAGCTCATCAGCCGCGTGAGACGTTTCACATAATAACCATCATTTTGAATGTTCACTCCAACCAATCGAAATGACCGTTAAAATAGTTTACATTTGGAGAGGTTAACTTGTGCATTGTGTTTACCATTTTGTTTTTTTTACAGTACTGTAATGGTCTAACGGGGTATAAATAATATGTACAAATAATAAATAATATGCATTCTGCCTATTTCATAATTAAAATAATCGTTAAAAATGAGTAAAACTGGTTAAACCGGACCTATTTAGATGAAATGAGTGATGGATGATATCAACAATAGGAACCTGTCGGGAATAGACAGAAACAGGGAACAGTATGCACGGTTATGTAGAATGAGTATCTAGAAAAACATGATGATTGTGCTCTGGTTTATCAGAATAAAATGACAAATCACGCCGCATTATTAAATACGTTGTTCCGTTGTTGCCAACAATTTAATGCAGTATTACGAACCTTTTGCTCCTTGGGGTTGTTGTTGAGTGGTCAGCGCACGTGCCGGTTCGGAATGCACAAAGCTCGCTCTCTCTACAATGTTGATATTCATTTTATAAGTCACTTACCATCGTATTACGATAGGGCAATCAACACAACAACAAACCCCCATTGAATAATTTGTATCAAGTCAATTTTGTTATTCTTTTCTTCTTACCTCAGAAGGACAGAAAATTAAACTTTGAAGCTTACATTTTTTTACTATGGAGATTTTATGTGTGGTGTTTGTGGGTTTTGATGATGTCCTATGAAGTTCAGTTTCGAGTTCCCTCCTTTCCGGTTCGTTGCTAGAGTTCAAAAATAATCTTTTCCCTTTTCTGTACCGTGTATTGCGTCTGAGCTTCTCGGCGCACTGGTTGTGTGTACTGTACACAATAGCTTTTTGCTCTGACTGTAGCGGTAGTGGTAGTAGTAGTAGTAGTAGTAGTAGTAGTAGCAGCAGATTCACATTTTTCGTTTTTCGATTTCTGGCATATCTTTACAGCGCTCCTCTCACCTCCATCTTTACATATCCTCAACCTCCTGGAATAAATGGTACAATGTTTGTCCTCTCCTTTCTCATCGTGTGTTTCTTTTTCTTCTGTGTGACTCTTATGTAATGTGTATATATATAAAGAATTTATACAGATTTGACTCCCTGTTCGCTGGATAAACGCGGGGAGAGCAAGTCGGTCCCTCCTCGAATTCAAGAGTTCCTGGTGCACCATATCAATATCAGCTGTGTTTTACGACAGCCACAACACCTCACAACCATCCCTCTGTACCAATTTCCACGGATGGGTTTTGGGGGTTTCCTTAAAGGAAGGAGAAGAAAGAGAGGAAAATAACGTCGTGTGCGCCTTCAACAATAAAAGCCCTCTCTCTTTCCCTCTGTCCCTGTATCGGCAGAGAGTCCAACGCTAAAACACTTTTGGCAAGAGGCAAATATTTTGTAAAACATGTACATATTTATGTATGTCGGGACGGCCCGAACAAGAACAGCACACGCACGACTCGGGACACAGCACGCTTTTCCGGCAGCCGAACCAAAAAGAACACAAACGTCATCGCCGTGGCGTCGTAGTCAAGCCGAGCCAGCCGGGCACGTCCCCATTTCATCACTGGCGTATTTTTTTAATGCCTTGGCCGTAGGCTGATCAACACACTGTTGTCCCATCACCTTACATCTTTAAAGCTTAAATTCAAAACGGCGCGCTCTGCACACGGTGCAACACCGTTCGCCAATGCCTCCGCTCCTCTTAATCGAAGAGGATAATCAGGGTTAGCCTGAAGAACCTATTAGTAGGTTCATATCAAACCAGACTTTGTGAATTCGCGCTACTTCGTTTGCGCGCGACGTACTTTACAACTTTTTACTATACTGCCTGCTCTCGCCCTCACCTTCTCTATATCTCTTTTGTAGCTGCATTCCCTCGCATTAAAGGAAGGGGATACACTGTGTCCCTCTTTAATGTGTATGCCTTATCTCCCAACCCCTTTATCTCCTCAAAAAAGCTCTAGTTCCGTTTATTTCTCTAGTAAGTTGTAGAAAATAAATTACTTTATATTTGTTGCGTTCTCGCGACTATCAACCACAAAATGCTTCTTTTACTGCTCTGTCTCTGCCGCTGCGTGGTTAAACCATCCCACCCCCTGTGTCTTGGGACACGTGGCAGCGACATCATCATCATGGCAGCGCGCTACAAAAACGTGTCAATTTAAAGAAAAAGATACTATTTTACAAAAATATCATTATGCTTACTAATGCGAGAGCGCAAAGACAACAATCCACACAACGCTTCAACACTCATCGGTAATGTTGCTTGTGCAGGTTTCGATGAGTGACCAATACCGCGTAGGGTGGCTCTCCCAACATCAACACTTCTATAATGGTAGAAAGTGTGTGTGTGTATGTTCTGAGCGATCACAAAACATCGGAAGCCTCAATAGATAGTGCGCTGCCTTATCCTTCCAACCTCTGCTCTCTGCTGTCTGTGTGTTGCTGCTGCTGCTGCTACTGCTTTTCCATCGCTGTGAAGTGATTTTCTAAAAGTTTCTAATGCTCTCACTCTCCTTTACACAATCTGCTTAATTATTTCACATATTTTCCTCACACAGCCCTTCGCAGGATCGCTCCATGGATTGAGAGAGCATGGATCGGCGATCAAACCATTAACACACGGGGATGTGCACACCACATTTGACTTGTAAAAAATGCCAGCATTCATTATATTTGCCCTGTTTGTTTTAACATCTAACTGACGCGAGACTGCCGTTCGTGAGGGATCCAACAGCCTATGGTTGATATACATACACGCGCCCCACACGGAAGGGTACCCTCGATTCCATCATTCGCGTCCTAGGACACAATTTCGGTACACACTTGCCCTTCCCGGCAATGAATAACACATAAAAAACGAATTGAAAGTAAAAGATGTCATATTAAAATTCAACAGCTATTTGCTTTCCTTCCCAAAAACTAAGAGGAGATAGTTCCTTTCTTTACGTTTGTTTTGTTGCTTTGTTGTCGAGGGATCTATTTACAGCGGTGGGTGGGGCGTTTACCTCCCGCTACCGCATAGAATCACAATTATTATTTACGAGGGCATTTTTTTGCAATTGTGTGCCCTTCAAAGTATCCCCCAATACGACAGTACACACACGCATGCACACATAGATTCGTGTCTCGTTTAGTTTGTTTTGTGTTTTGTGTTTTTTTAGTGTTCTTGTACCTTTATCCCCAGAATTGCTCGTATAATTCGTTCATATCTAATTTCCTCTCCTGTTTTTGCGGGTAGAGCATAACAGCTTGTGCACAACAGTGTAATTACCTTTTTTTGAATAGGATGTATATGCCCGTTTTTAAAGGGGCACGATACTTCGGCATGATAGCGATTGAGAAACAGATGGTAGACTCAACTAACTTAACGGAGAGACAGACTCAATGTCTTGGTTCTACTACATGTGGGTCTTCCTCGTCTTAGCCTTCACTCATTTTCACCTAACTTCCGGATTCTTAGTAAATATATAAGAAAGATACATTGACATTGCTTCTGGTTTTGTGATACACTCCTAGAGCTTTTCGCATCGCCTTTCTCCCTCCAGCACGATTTAGCTAACGGCGTCGTGCTATCAACATGTTCCGGTTGCTACCGTTGCTGCTGTCAGACTATGGATCGGTCATTGGTCGTTAGGTAAAAGGATACGTACGAATAAGTCATCAGTCCTTGAATTCCAATAAATATCGATATTTATGTGGCTTACACCACCCACATGGGTATGTTTTCCTGCCTGCAATGAAGTTCATATTCATTGACTTGTACAGCAGATAGTAGTAGTAGTAGTTCTCTATTACATTTAACAATGAATTTTTAACATGAAATTAGTCCAAAAAATTCTTTATACAGTTCTCTTTTTCTGGTTGCTTTTAACCAGTGACGCACGCAGGCGGAAGGGTAGGCATCTCCTCATCAAGCTAACCGGCAATTGATGAGGGATGTTCAAATATACTTCATGGTAGGAAACATTAACTAAATACACGTCAACAAATTATGCGTCTTTGTCCTAAATCATGAATTTGTCCACGCGAGCTTCGCGAGCTTCATCACCCTTTAAAACACGCGCTCAGTACGAGTGGAGTTATCTTTTCCTAGAAAACACTGCTGAAAGTTATCATGATGATCGCGGCCGTATTAAGGACTTCGCTCTCACATTACCTGCTGCAGCAAAATTATGCAGAGCATTTCCGTTCAACAAGTCATACACTGCTTATATCACCAAAACCATTTGTGGTGATGAATATTTTGAACATAAATGATTATTACAATAAGAATAAACGATTTTTGCTTCATGTGTCGCTTACCAAGAATTTCTGCTGATGCTGCTGCTGTTTCCACTTCTTCCGTCGTTGTTGGGAGATAGCCGAGCAGATTAAAATTTACCGTATAAATGCTCCTTCTCTCTCTCTCTCTCTCTCTCTCTCTCTCTCTCTCTCTCTCTCTCT
>KB669725.1:597045-651432 GCA_000349105.1 Anopheles epiroticus
CTCTCTCTCTCTCTCTTTTCCTTTTTCTGTTTCGCTGCATTCGTGCAAAAGCAAGTCCTAAAAGTTTTGTGTTCGGTATCGGTGTCTAATATGACGTATTTGTCTCTTGCTCTGGGCGAGTGAAACCTACACGTATAAGAATGATTCCGGACGTTCGCTAATGTATCGGTGTCTTGTAGTATTCATGATTTTGATGTGCGGTAGCGGAATCCCATTCCCTCCTCGCGATTCGCATTTCAGTTATTTAAAAGTTGAATCCGTCGCGAGGAATGTTCGGATTCTGGTTGAATTGGAACGCGTTCTCGTCCGCAGCGGGTCTAAGATCTTCCAAGACCGCTTCATCAACCTGGGTGAGGATAACAACACACTTAGTAAATCACCCACAAGCGTATAACACAAGCACAACTTACATCTTCCGAAAAGAACTGCTCAATGATGTCGTAGGCGAGCTTATAAATTTCAACATTTTCGTGACTCTGCAAAGCTTCAATTTTCGATACTCCGTCACATTCCTCGATCAGGTTTGCAACGTGTTCTGCGTGCGGGCCGGCCAGTTTCAGCATGTTGTTAATACCGTCCAGTACAACCTAGCAACCAATTAATGAAAAAAAAACTCATAGTTAACAATCATGCTCGGAAAAGAGGCGTCCTAGGGTACGTACATTGATGACTTGACAATCCTGGCACATCAACAAGTCGCAGAAGGGCGGAACGGCACCGTCGTTGATCAGCTGTGCGACCTGTTCACGGTTACCACTGATCGTTAGGTTGCTGATTGCCCAGGCAGCCTCCTTCTGCGTGTGGAAGTCGCCGTGCTTCAGATTTTCAATGACCTTCGGCAAAAGACCGGCGTCGATGACGGCCTGCACTTGCGATTGGTTTCCAGCAGTGATGTTGGACAGGAACCAAACTGCTTCTTTGCGAATCTTGTCCTTACTGTGCGTCAACAGCTTGGGGAAGTGCGATAAGGCATCACAATTCAACACAACCTGAGGCAGAGACAGATACATACGACTGCGTTATAGAGTTGGTTTCACTACAGCAATGGATCTCTATAATTACCTGTGTCTGATCATCCGAGCCAGTGACGATGTTACCGACTGCACGAAGCGCTGCCGTCTGCACCTTGACCTCCACGTGAGACAACAGTGGGATCAGCTTCGGCACCACGCCACTATCGATCACGAGCTGAATCTGCTCGTTGCCTCCGTCGGTCAGATAGCTCAGCGCCCACACCGTGTCGACGAGGATGTTAATGTCCGTATGATGGATTAGCATGTTCAGTGCCGGCAATATCTCGAGAATGGTGGCGGCCGGTGGCGGCGGATCCTTGTTGCGGCACAAGTTCACAATCACCCAAGTGACGTTGCGCAGGAAGGGAATCGGAATTTCCGGCTGAATAAACGACAGCAGTGGCTGCACCACACCGAGCTTGATCACGTAGTCGCGCAGGCTCGGGCCGTCGCCGATAATGTTGCCCAGGGCCCACACCGCCTGTTCGCATACGTTCGGGGCCGGTGAGTTGAGCAGACGCAGGAAAAGTGGGACAGCGCCAGCTCGTACCACCTGGTTCGTCTGTGCGGCCGTTCCGGACGCGATGTTTGTGAGCGCCCAGGCTGCCTCGAACTGCAGCACCTGGTTGTCATCCTGCTCGAGACAATTGACTAAAATCGGAAGAATGCCACTGTCGATGAGATTGTTAATCGGAGGATTGCGGTCCGAGGACAATAGTCGACGTGCGGCCTGCACCGCGGCCAGCTGGCCCTCTTTGTCGTTGCTGTTTCCTGCCTTCTCGACCAATTTCTTCAGATTCGACTGTAGTGTGTAGTCCTCTTCGTCGGTCGATTCTGCGGTCTGAGGAACATTGCGTCGCTTGAGGATCGTCTCTTCACGTTTGTTTTTGCGCAGTTCCACCGTAACCTCCGTTCGTCGTCGACGCATTTCCTGTAGGGCGTGTAATGGAAATGTTAGCTCTTGATTCTTCCACTATGGTTTTCATCGAATCCCACGTTTTTGCTTTCATCTTCTACTACAAGGAGCCTATTGGTCAGTGGCAACTTGGAAAGACCCAATCGAACAACTGCCCCACATCTGCCGAAAGGTCAACAAAGTTCCAAATAGCTACACATCATGACAACAATGACCTCCTTCGATCCATCCATCCATATCCCATGATGACCTCGGAACGCAGCTTTAGAAAATCGCATCACAGCAATCCAACTTTGCTACTACGACCCAACACGTAAAAATAAACATACACGCATAGCATACGTCCTCCCTCTTGGCAACCACATAACCCGTATCAGCCCCTAGTCTAACCCAACAGCAGCGGCCGGCCACCGTTCAAATAATTCACGGCGCAGCACACGTCGCTCGCTGGCACATTTATGATTACACGACCGAGACGATTCATCATCGGCCCCGTGGCGCACAGGAGAGCAGAACACACATCCACACGTACCTTTTTTCGCACAAAAGAAGGAATAGCACATTGCTCGTGCACACACTCTCTTGCCAGGGGATTGACGTTCAGTACAAAGGAAACACATGAGACGGAAGCGTCGCGCCGGTGGCGGTGACGGTGGCAGCGGCAGTGAAGAAGCGAGTGGATCAATCGACTAGAAAAGTTTTGCAGAACATTCTCGGCCTTATCGCATGCTTTTTCTTCAGTTTTTCGAGTGCCATCGCTTGTTCACCGACATCTCGTTACGTCTCCGACGGAAATAATCCTTCCGGTGGTAAGATCATCTTTCCACACCTCGTGTCGCTCGATCGAAACGGAAACGTAATTCACTGACACAACGGCACCATCGGGGGCACCGAGAGATAATTATTTTCCCAATTTCGCCCTACCCTAGGGCGGTAACCCGAGCCAAGTGCTTAGATTGTAGCCCTTCGATGAAGAAATTCCCGTCATTCCGGTACCTGTGCACCATACTTACATCCTGATCCTTGCCCTTGTTTTTGAATCCCTGCATACGATTTTTCGACTGCGAATCTATCGACGCCATTTTCGTGTGGTGAAGCAAAACTTCTGGGAATTGAACAAAACGTGCTGCTCGCCCCTGACTCACACTCTCGCTTACACACTGTCCTAGCTTGCACTCTTTCTCACTGTCACAGGTACGGCACTCTCCTTCTTGTCGCTCTCTCGCTCCAACTGCAAGTCTGGCAAAGCAACTGCGAAATGCGGATGGCGCAGATGGATGGTGAGGTTAAAATGTGCCGTGAAAACGCGAATCGCACTAGACGGCTCGCGATGGCGAACGTTCGTAAGTGCACGCGGAACCACTTGCCACTGCACAGAGTCTGCAGGATTTTTCACGTAAAACGCACGGTTTGCTGTTCACTTGAGCTTGGAGCAAAGACCTGGCTACTCGCACAATATTTCATGGGAAATAATCAAGGTGCATAAATAGATTACGGGCTGGATCACTCTCTGTGGTTTGACAGAGTGTCAATTTGACGTGAGCAGGTGGCAACTTCACCGCGCGGTCGCACGCTCATAATCGCCATCTTTTTTCGTAGCCCGCTTTCGCTCGAATCTCGAGATTTGCGCTTTAGTATGTAACTAACAATCCTTGTTTGCTTCTAATTTAATACATGAACCGTAAACTGCATAATCACTTTGCGAATCGATAAGCTAAAAACTTATCAAGATCATAATTCTTACAGGCAAATTTTAAAACATGTCTATATACCTTGGCGATTGCGATTCAATTCAGGCAATCAAGCAGATGAGTGGAAGAAGTTTTTTAATTGCAATCGCTTTTTTAAATTACAGCACCCTAAATAAAGCACTATTCTGAATCGTTCCATCTTCAATGAAAATCTGGAAATATGATCAAACCGGCTCTACCGAAATGGTTCACTCGAATGTCGAACATGATGTCCCGAACCGACGTCCACAATGCAAAGGCGGTGTGCGTTTTGTGTTTTGTTGATGGAATGCAAAAAGTCTGTCGCATCGCGAAAATCAATCCGAACGCACTCGACCCAGCTCCGCAATAAAAATCAGTCGTAGCTTCGCTGTTTCTAACTCGTCGGAAGTGTCCTACAGGCATTCAAAATGAAGCAAGTGTTGTGTTTTTGATAATTCATCGCAGCAGGCGTCATTGCAGCGTATGTATGTGTTCGTGTATGTGTGTGTGAATGTTTGTTTGTCGCTGGTCCTGTGGTGTGGTACACTCTAAACGCGGCTCGGCAGTAGCCATCCGTGGAGTGGAACAGATTTTAACATTGCCAAATTCCTTTGCACGCGCAATGCAATGGTTGGCGAACGATGGAATTAAGGCAACTCGGTCAGCCATTGTCGTCGTCTCCGTCGTCATCGTCCTCTGCATATCAAAGACCTCCTCCGGCCGGATCCAACCACCCGCCCGATGGAGGTGGTGAGGCGTTATTGTTGCCACCCCACCGCCCTTACCCAGTTACGGTGCGCGTACGGAGGAAAAGTCTCGCCTATCTGCCTAGCATACGGGAGAAGTTGAGTGCAATCTTTGGCGTTCAGCTACAAGAAGTGCTTTATCCCGCCGATGAGCAACAATTTCAGCAGCCATCACAGCAGCAGCAATTTGTCACCTTTCAGGTACTGGAAGAAGCTTCCGGGTGCCAGGTAGCAGTAGGCAGTGCGTTGAGTGGCTCCATCGTCTCCAGTGGCAACGGTGATCTAATCGGTCAAATACAGGTAAGTTATGTTCGGGTGTTGCATTTGGTGAGAAACTTCAGAGCCTGGCATACAGATCCCCCGCCCGACCCCCCATTCACAAGCAGAGATAGGAACGCCAGCGAAACCCGTTTTCGTCACATTGTTTTACGCAGTTAGCACATAAGCGCCCAGCCTCACCTTCAACCATCCGCGCCGTGCTGACAGGGTCGGATGAGGGGTGGGGGGGGGGGTCTGTCAGCACACTTAAACGAAAGTACGTTCACGATAGTTACGCTGCTGGGCTCGTGCGTTTCTATCTGTTTCTTTCTCTCCGGATCAGCTCAGAGGTCAGATCGCTACGGTGAGGTTGCATAAATTCTATGCTATCGATCAATCCACCAGCGGATTTGCTTCCTACGGGTGCAGATAAACAAACTAGTTGCCAATGTGTTCATCACCAAGGGATATCCCGGGACGCCAGCACGATGGCAACAGTCCATTAGCGCGGCAGGCCTGGCTGTTATACATTACCCACGATTCTCAATTGACTGATAAGTTATCGGCTACTTCCGCCATTTCCGGACCGGTGTTGTCCAAACACGCCGATCGATCAAATATTGCCCGAAGTGCAAAGCTGCCCCAATAACCAAGATGATGGGATGACAAAACCGGGGAGCTACCGGCCACCATAAAAAAGATGGCTCACAATCAGTACTATTGCCATGTGGGTAATTGTTAGAATTACCGGTTGCAATCATCGCCTTCTTTCTAGGCGCACCCCCGGGATTCCCCCTTCCCATGTAACGACTATCAGGGAGTAGGCTGATAAAAGTATGATGTTGGACGGAAGGCTTCTTCTCAGCCACTGGTCCCTTTTCGGCGCCCGGTGATTTAGTGTGTTTTAGCGGTGGCTTTGCTTTTCGTCTTACGATTTGCGTCATCTTGCACAGTCATCATGCTGCAGCTGAACTGTTCCGGAGGGAAAGAGAAAGGATCTTTATCAGTTTCACCGTTCCACGGTTCAGTCATGGTCACGAACGACCCATAGCCCTAACGCTGTAGCACTCTCCTAAACGTCTTCTGCGACTGGTTGGACTTGTTTAGAAGATGTTGCTGTTGAGGAAGCTCCTCATCCAGCAAGACAACAGCAACAAACCCATTGCTGATGTCGTGTGTCTTCTTCGCTCCTTCTAGGCAAACGGTAGTGTCGTCATTGGGCTAATTTTAGAACGTTATGCTGAAAGTGTCATACACCTTAACATGTTGACGATCGTAAGTAGCGGGGACATAAGCAGTTGGAGAGGGGTAGAAGGAGCCTGTTCTCATCGGTTGCTCCCAAGGTTGGTTCCTGGGCCTGTATCGGCCCAGCCTTTAGCCACCCGCACATTCCTGTGCTTGATCTGGATGGAAATTGCTTTGCTCTCTTCTCTTGCTTTCTGCTGCTCCAGCAAGTCGTCAGTTCACAATGAGATCAGACCGATCCGGTAGCAGAACATGGGGTGGAATGTAGGTCAGACAGGCTTCGTAGTGAAGGGTTCACTTGCAAATCAGAATACTTTCTTAGCCGTCGTTCTAGGACCAAGACAAGCAAGTATCGATTGCTCGTTAGGAGCAGTCGTAGATGTTTGTGAATCAGACAGAATCTACCAGCAAAAATGAAGAACCGTGCCCACCTTTTGGACCACCGCACGATAGAAAGATCGAGACTCGAAATGTATGCAGAAAAACAACAAACGCTGAAAGAAGATGGAAATCGAATATCGCGAGATGAAGGTTTACCCCTGTGTCTACACGAGATTGGGGAGAACGAAAAAGACCGATCAAAGCGGCAAGTCGATCGCGGAAGCGGGAAAGGTTGAACGCAAAACGGATAATTTTCAGCGTCAGTCATCCAGCGACGACCAGCCAAACAACCAGCCAAACCACACTGCGGACACCGTCGTCGTCGTGTTGAGTGCGAGAAACGCCGCCACCTCCATCGCTGCCCGTTAGTTCAGGTCGTTCGGGCACATCCGGGTTTGAATTTGTGCAATAAACTAACCAATATTAGCAAACATCGATTGCGCACCGCGCCGTGGACGGCCCACCAATACTAATGCTTCATTCCGTGTGTCCGTGGACGCCTGGTGTTTAGCTTTTTGGCCCAAAACGTGCGTCAGACGCATACTAACACCAAACGAACGGTGTAGATAATCAAGATTGGGATGGGATGATTTTTATCAGACGTTCTAGCACTGGATTAGCTGGAACCGAAGGGAGCTGGGATTAGGAAGATCAGGTCAACGTATGGGAATTCCCTGGCACTCGTCTGCGACTCCCGTCAATCTTTCAGATATTTATTTTAAAAGGTCCGTTTGCGTTCTAAAATTTTATTTTACACAAAAATGAGACTAATGCATTAGTCAATGGACAGAGAGTAACAGAGGTAGCGATCGAAGATGGGGATACTGTTATATGTCTGCGTCTAGCAGCTGTAAGTATCGTTAGATAACTATTGCTCTGCGTTACCCGTGTAGCAGACACGATTCGCTCACTCACGGTGGCCTCCAAAAACCCAATTCATGCGCGCTGTTGCAGTGCACTATAGTCGACGGGACGTCGAGTGGGAAGTCCCGATGTAAAACGAAAATAACCACCTACCATGCCTTGCGCCAAACTGAGTAGCAGTAGCACCACCGATTGCATTGTCTTCGCGATCGGAGTGTATTATGGGATAGGGTGAATGGGAATTCCGGATACTGTGCCGGATATGTTCACAAATTGTGAGTATGAGCTTTTGGGTCAATTAGACAAACGGTCAGTTAAGACGGGATGGAGAAGCTGGCTTTCCTGCTTCTTCCTGCCGAAGGAGTCCATAATTTCTTCGAGATTCTTCTTTCTTTCTTGGGTGGCACAACAACCCAGTAGGGTCAAGGCCTAACCAGAGCACTATTGTGTCTTAGCACTTTCTGTGACTGAGTGTACCTACCCATAGCAAGATTGTTAATCCTGCGTACAGGGTGCTGTGATTTAGTGTACCCATAGCAGCATAGTCAATCCTGCGTATGGGGGGCGGCAGCGGTCTGAATGGGATTAGATGCAACGCCGGGCCTGATCGTATGAAATAGGCTTAAGCTGCTACCCACCGTGCCACCCTTCTTCATGATTAGATTCGGATATTCTTCGTTGTCTTTACAGTTTTTACTGAACGATTCAGATGCACTCGAATGCGCAATTCGTACGAATCTCTGAAGCACCCGCGGGAGAGAAAGTATCTTGCTTTTCGAGGCTTACTACAGGCTCGGCTGCCACTTGGAACTTGGAATGGGCTCCCCTGGAAAACATCATCGTGCGGTAGGAAAAACGTGACCAACAGGGATGACGAACAGTCCGAGAAAGAAGAAAGGAAGTGTTTATCCCCAACTTTTGGTTTGATCACGTCCGATCAAGCTCTACGGAAACCCGTGCAACCAGAGAAACAATAACCTTTGATTAGTCTTCAATGCTAGGCGCTGAGTTATTGGGAGCATTCAGCACTTCCGGTTTTGTATGAAGCTTGCGTTTATTTGTCTGCAAAAATACAACAAACTGTCACGCACGGTACAGCCAAAGAGCGAAGAAAACCAGAGCCGGATATAATGTGGAAGGTGTAGGAATCCCCAACTTACGTATTGTCCATTCCCCAAGCTGGCCAGCAAAGAGAAATAGGGAGCGGTGGTGAACAGATCAAGCTGGTACTTTCACTCACGCAGTCGTGGAGTTTGTCGCGCACACGATGGCAGAAAACATTCAACGTCAAACCGATAAAGCGATGCCGCGTTCACGAAGGGAGAGTTGCTTGATGGCCGATCGTCGTGCGTTCCTGCTGCACCGTATCCTCTTCCGATCACCTTGGTCGATAGAGGGATGTGCGATCCGGATATAAAATTATAAGTATGGCCCGCTGCTCTACTGTCCGGGCCATTGGCTTTACTAGTAGGGGTGGCAACCGCCGCACAAATCCGGTTGCTGGCTGCCATGATCAATGATTCCCGTTTAGATACGATGCGATAACTACCTACACTATCAGCGTTACCAGCAAATATCAGGATCGATAGGCCGCAAATTGGGTAAACATCGTATGCAATTTGGCTGACATGCCGAAGAACACACCCCTCGGGAAATGAGAGATAATGCATTCACTGATAAGACGTTACACCGTGGAGGGTGTATAACATATAGTACACGAGATATTGACTTGCTGCCAAGGAACGATGCACGCATCATACCCTGATCCGGCAAAAGCTGAACTTTGGAGTTCAAATTTCCTGTTCAAAGCCTAAGGTTTAAATGTGTCCTGAAGAGCATTTACGCCTCAGGTAACAAGCAAACTCTCTCCGATACACCGAATATCCCGGATATGTTCAAAAGTGACTTACAAATCAAAAGAAGAAAAGGCATTACCTGGCTCAGATTCTCTAGATGTGCATTTATTTACTTATGCAATTACCAATCGCAACAAGGTATCCGGATTCCCGGATTCCGGATCTGTCGGTCGTTCTTCTCACGAAGATGTTCGCAAGTGTACCTTTGTACTTCACCGTGCGCTAAGCGTAACAATAAACATACTTATAGCCAAAACGAAGAACCAAACGAAGACTGATAGAGAGAGTGAGAGAGAGAGGCTGTGTATGTGTGTGGTTCCCTATTAATTCAATCTGCGCCTTCATGCGCAGGGTGGCAGCGGTTTCGGTGGCCGCCAGAGAAAGAGAAAGCGTTTTCCCTTCCCTTTGGCTCGCCGGAAAAGCCCGCCGGCCACGCCGTCGAACCAAGGTCCGGGAGAAAACCATTTCGTTTGCTTACCGGCCGCAACGACCGATGCGGTGTTGCTGCTGGTAGTTTGTTGTTGTTGTTGCTGTTGTCTCGTGGCCAATCGGAAATCGAAACAAATCTTCGCACGGTGGAGAAACAAAGGAGAAATGCAAGTAGGGGACAAGGGCAGGGAATGGGAAATTTTTTTTTGGAGTTGCCTGTCAAGCAGCAGTCAGGCGGATGTTGGATCTTCGAGCACCACACGCACACCATGAAATGAGATAAAATGAGAGGTTGCCTTGGCGCTGCAAAGAGAAGATCGCCTACCGGAACGACACAGATCCGGTAGAAAGATCTGCAGGAAAAATCCCTTTTGTATTGGCAGTTATGAATTAGTAGATTCTGTAAAATAAACGTACCAGACATAGTAGACCTGATTTTTGGTCGGATGTGGAGGCCGCTTTGCTGCACCCTTTGCTTCTTTGCTGCATCCTGCATTGGGGAGTGCACCGATGGAAGGGGATGAGAGCGAAACAATGGATATAAGACGTCATTCCCACGAGACCCGGGGGTTGATGGAAGAATGAATTCCGACGAGATTTGCATCGCTTTGGCGGTGATCTGGTGAAGTTGGATCTCTCTTTCTCCCTCACGGCTTGGCTCGAGTGAGGCGTCTCAGAATCTTTGGAGGCTCGAATCTAGCAAACCCCTAAAGCCGCTAAAAGAGATTAAAGTCTCCTTCCCTGGAAGGCTTCACAAGAGATGTTATTCTTTTTGTCTATCTCTTTCCTTTTCCAGTCAGTGCAGCTATGAGAACTTTGCCTTAAGATACGCACCTTGCCTGGGTGAGTGAGGCCCAGAGGAGTGGTGTAAGATGAAGGGTGTTGGCGCTGTGTATCTTTCGCAACGCGCAAAATAATCCACAACAACCTGCGAAGGTGAATCGCGCGTGAGTCGAGAGAAGATCCGCAAACAGGCTTCTTCCCTATCGCGACATTGTCGTGGTCGTGTTCGTCGTCGTTGTTGTTTTAGCGGCGGTCGATTTCATTCTTGCCGCTGCTACTACCCTCTGACGGAAAGCGTCGGACGCACGGACATTCGCGGGCTCGTTGTATTTTTTCTCTCTGCTCTCACTCTGCTCTCTTGTTAAATGTTTCCCATCGAGGGTTGGTTCGCTGCTTCGTGACCGCGAACTTATGCGGCGGGGACACTCTCCGAAAGGGAAGAAGGGGGGGAGGGGGGGTGTTGATTCACACCCATACGCACATGAAGCGGACGACTGACTGAGCAAGGTGGTTGCCGGTAATTTTCGAGCTGATTCAAAATTTGTTTTTTTTTTTATTTTACCCCTTCCGGTAGTTCTGTCTTGTAGCAGAAGATCTCTTGCTCGGGTCACCAGTGTCTCAAACCTTGGTTAGCCGTTCGTTGACGTGTGCCGCACACATACGGCAAGCGACATGTCCACTACGCGTCCATCGTTCGTTCGCGTCCTCGCGATTGAAGAGAAAAGAGAGAGAGGCTTTTTAGTGCTACCCCTCCCCCTCCGGCCTCCGACCCTGCAAAAACGCACCCCTTTCTTCGTTCACGAATGGTGCGCTCATCCGGCTCGCCTCCACTGCTGTTTGCCTAGCTCGAAACACCCCCCCGCATGAAAGAGTGGGGCGTTGACGGTTCGAGGGCTCGGGACGAGAAATCGGAATTGAAATTTTGCTACGTCAAATGAATGGAAAACAGTTGTAGTCCACCGCTCAAGACGAGCTGATCGTGCGTGCGTGTGGAGGATCCCGATCGCGCACCTTTTTTTCTCTGCCCACCTTGACTTGAGAACCACGCTGTGTTGTGTCGATTTGTCCATTCGGTGTCGTGCGGCCGAAATCAGGCCATTTCCATTGCCAACTCGTTATGCCGCAGTTCCGGATCTAGCGGCAGTGTGGCGGTGAGACGTTACGTGCGCGTGTTGATGATGGTGTGTTGCTGTGTTCACACTTGATTTTATAACCAGCCGGCCAGGCAATCAAAACCGCAAAGTAAATTGCGGACGTAGGGATTAGTGCCGCGCCAAAATCAACAACTGCGTTTGTTGATTGCCGCAGTGTGGAGAAGCTTGCCCACAGCACTTGTTACGAGTGCACGTGTACCGAAAGAGGATGTTTACTTAGATGAGTGATTAATCTGTGGGCTTGGACGTGCGAGAGGCTGTGTGCATGCTAGACGATCATCTCTGATCATTGATGTGATGTGCAATCCGAGCAGTCAGCAGCGCTAGGAGATATCGTAGAGGTGATCACGGAGAAGTTTATCCAAATGCAGTTACTGTTTCCGACCAAAAGAGTTCCACCAAACTTCTTGTGTGAAGAAGAGATCGTCCCGCAAGTGCTGCGTCAAACGAGGTGCTTCGATGCTTCGAAACCATCACGATCGATCAATCTGCTGACGTCACAGCAAGTTAAAAGAAAAGAGAATCGCAGTTCGCGAGATTGCAAACGCGAGAAGGAAAGAAAACGACACGATCTGTTCCGATCACGAACTCCAGCACGATCGGTTCGAGTGGGAAGCTGTGCCCTGAAACACAGACTTCGTGCGTGTATGGGTGTGTGTGTGTGTGTGTGTGTGAGTGTGTGTGTATGAGTGAGCGGTTTTAAGCAACCAGGTGATCAGACGACTTCATCTCAACGAGGCGTGACGTCACTGCGGGTTTCGTACATTCCCACCACATCGCACCGAAGTCCGGGTTCTCCGACATCTGAGCTTTGAACGGACTAGTTGCTCTTCTCCTTCGTCTCGCGCTATCTCACGCTCTTTCAAAAGGGCCAGCGACCGTATCGGTCTGTGTAATGCGAAAACGTCTTTGACCAAATAGCTCCACGCTGAAAATCTTCAGTATCGGTAAAAGCGGTGCGTTTAAAAAATAAGACAGAGCGTGAGAGTCACTAGTGCTGTACATCCGTGTTGGATGCCCTCTTGCATACACCTGCTCTTAATCACTAAGCGGTAGTGCGTGTGTGTATATATGTGTGTGCGTGTGTGTGCGCCGAAATGAATCAATGAGAGGAGCTCATCCTTCCCAATCTCGCAGTTATTCGCGCATTGGTGATCATTTATAAGATTAGTGCGGTCGCAGAGGCGACGTACGAACGAAGTTCCTAAATACCCTACACAAAAACCAGTTCGTCGCAGAACTAGGACTTGAAGGCAAAACAGGCACACTCCCGCAACAATGCTCATCACCACGAATTTCAATCAGAAGGTAATTAATTCATTAGTGATTCTGTCGTTTCTTTTATGCATCTTCACGTTTAATGACTACTCTATTGCAATGAAGCGACAATGCGGTGTCGGTCGGTACATCTGGGCGACTAGAACTTTTATTCAATAAGATGTTTGGGGAAAATGATTAATCAGGGTTTGTATCATATTGCCTTTACCTGTAGCAAGCGGCAATAAGTCTGCTAAAGACCTGTGCTTTGTCTCAATCAGGGTAAATTTGCTGAATGTAGAACGACACTCCATTTCGGACGTGCTGAAGAATACATACGCCAGTGTGAAACACCGTGAGTTACATACCTTCAGGTGTCATTCATCCGTCTACATCCGGTTCATAGTGTGACGGAATTCGTCACCTTTAAGACGATCGAGTGGGGGACTGTGTGAATGTGTTTGTTTAACATTTTTTCCTAACATTGCAGACACATTTAAATGCATACATTGGTTTCCCTTTAAGTAGATCGCATTCGGTTTTATTCTAGCTGTAATTTAAATAAAACTGTAAAAGCTGTATCAAATATGTAATTTCTGATAATCATATTCCTTTTTTTTTTTATTCAGTAGTAACGGCCAGGCCGTATTGCTTGTATTTCTTTTTTAAACTAAACAAGAATTTGGTTTTTTTTATTCAGTAGTAACGGCCTGGCCGTATTGCTTAAAGGAATTTGGTTTCGAATCACATACAATTACATCTTCTCTTTTTCTTTTGTAGCAATTCATTGACTCGCTGTGCACGAACGAGGCTGAAGACTCCAGCTATGACAGTGATTGCGACGGAGACGATCTGTCCCACGAGCAGGTGTCACGTACGACGAGCGACACGCTGGGACAGGAGTTTGCTGAGTATATTAGCGTAGGCAGCGGACATCATCCGCACCATGGCAAGGACGTCTCACATACAGCAGTCCCGGTTGGCTCTGCCGGACCAGAGCATTCGCCTGGCTACCAGCAGCGGGTGGAGTTTGCGCTCAAACTCGGATACACCGAAAAGTTGGTACAGGCGGCCCTTCAGCGGCTGGGACCAAACCCGGCCCAGAACGAACTGCTGGCCGAACTGATCAAACTTGGTTCGCAACCCGGTGCAAAGGGCGGCAACGAGTTTACGATCGACCATGGTGGTGATACAGGTAGTCTCGGACTTACGGCTGATCTTACTGCCTCGGTGACCGGCGTCGCCGGTGTTGGACCTTCATCGCTGGTCAACGAAGAATCTCTACGTCCGATAGTGATAGACGGTAGCAATGTAGCGATGAGCCACGGTAACAAGGAGGTGTTTTCCTGTCGCGGCATCCGGCTGTGCGTGGATTGGTTCAAAAACCGGGGTCACAAAGATATTACGGTGTTTGTGCCCAAGTGGCGCAAGGAAAGCTCGCGACCGGACAATCCCGTGAAGGATGGCGAGATATTGAACGAACTGGAGAAGGAGCGTATGCTGGTCTTTACGCCGTCCCGACTGGTGGGTGGCAAGAGAATGGTTTGTTACGACGATCGATACATTTTGAAGGTAGGTGGTGTGTGTGTGTGTGTGAGAGAGAGAGAGAGAGTTGGATCGGATAAAGGTGCATCGGTGCTATAGCAAATGATTCTTTTTCTTGCAGCTGGCGGCAGATAACGATGGAATCGTCGTATCGAATGACAACTATCGCGACCTGGTGCAGGAAAGTTCCGAGTTTAAGAAGGTCGTCGAAGAGCGGGTACTGATGTATTCGTTCGTGAACGATCGCTTCATGCCACCAGACGATCCGCTCGGTCGTTCCGGACCGACGCTGGACAACTTCCTGCGTGTGCAGCCGCGCAAAGGCGACCCACCGCCACCCTGCCCGTACGGCAAGAAGTGCACCTATGGGAATAAGTGTAAATTCTACCATCCGGAGCGGGGTAGCTTGCCGCACAAATCCGTCACCGAGCGGCTGTCCGAGTATGCAGCACGCCACCTACAAGCACGCAGTGGCCACGACCCCGCCAGTGGGAGCGGCCCTGGTGGTCGCAGTGCGGTACAAGGAAAATCGCTCAGTGTTCCATTGAGCAACAGCAGCAACGAGACTAGTCCTATCAATGATAAACGGAAAGCATTATGTAAGTGGCGCACTATTTATTTGCTAATCTAGCGCGTTGACGTCAATCGGGAAATGAAGAGAAGGCACTTTGAATGAAAAATGGGCAAACTCTTGTCTGGCTGACGTCGCTGCTAGTACAGGTGGCGAATGGTTGTTTGAGCTACGTTAGGCGCGCTTTTTCATTCATTTTTTTGGTTTTGCGATCAAAGCATGGACGGAAATAGTAATATGTTTTGTTGCTCTTTTCAGGTCGCACAAGATCAAATGTACCTTCGGAGAGCACCAACAACCCGTACGGTGGAGGCATGCCGCATGGCGCCATGCTGCACGCTGACATGCTGCCACTTCCCCATCCGGTACCGCATTCGGCCGTACGTCAGCAGCAACCACAGCCGCCTCCACCGCAACAGTTGCCTTTCCACGCTCCGCCAGTGCCAGTGGCCAGTAATCGAGCTCCCCTCCCATGGGATCTTTCACCACAACAGCAGCAGCAGCAGCAACAGCAGCAACTTCATCAACATGCCAGTATGGTGGACGTGCAGCAGATATTCCCCAAATCTCATAGTATAGAAAATATTTCTAAGGAACCGCCGTCGCTGTACGGTCTCCATCATCACGCCGGTTGCTACGGTGCTCAGCCACTTTGGTCTCGGCAGCAGCCTCCGTCCCAACAGCCGCCTCCATCCCAGCCTTCTGGTGGCGGTGGTGGTGCTGGTGGTGCTAGTGGTGGTGGTGGCAGCGGTGGAGGCCCCCCAGTATCACCATTGGACCAGAACGATCCAAATGGGCTAGTGGATAGTGTGAACCTTCACCGGAAGTTGCAACGCCAACTCACCCTTAACCCTGCCGGATGTGATCCTCGAATATATCAAATGCAAAGGCTGCAGCAACAATCGTCCCAGCAAGCGCAACAACCAGTTTCCCCGCAGCAGCAACAGCAACAGCAGCTATCACCACACCGACCATTAGCCCCTTCCCTCAGTGGTGGTAATCGTCCTTCTCCTCCCACCCAGTGGGAACTGCATCAGGTAAGAGAAAAAAAAAGTACAAAGCTCCAGAGAAATGTGTGTTTTGATGCTAACCAATTTTTTCCACTCGTCCACTGACTTCACTTTTCCACTTACGTAGCACGTGACACGCATTGCTTCCGCTCCCGATTCTACCCGTGCCTGGGGTCACAATGGACCACCGCCCGCTTCGTCCTCCGAACCGCATATCAACCTTGGCTGGTCATCGAGCCCCGGACAGGGTGTTCCGACTCCGTCACAACAGCATCACCAGCAGCAGCAGCAGGATCGACGAAGGTTACACTACCATCTGGCCAGTATCTTCCCGGAGGAGCAGGTGCAAACCGTCATGCAGATGTACCCGGACGAGACGAATCCCCAGACAATATGTGCTGCAATCTTGGCCATGTATCAAAAGATGTAAATTGGAATGGCAGAAAAGAGAGTAAGGGAGTGTTAAGTTCAACTTGACCCGATCGACTGTGGAATGGACGCGTGGAATACTCAAAACACTCCTTAGCTGTTAAGCGAAACTGTTCATTATTGCTTTCTCTCTGTCGCTCTTTTTTGCTCTCTTGGAGAGGAAGAGCGTCCTCTGAGCCGATTAAAAAAACCGGTTGGCGATCGTGTGTTGTATCTGTGTGTACTATTTTCTGACTGCAGGTATATGACTTATTGCGTAGTAATATTATTATTTTATATTAAATATATATTGGGTGAGCGAGAGGGCAGTCGGACAGTGCCATCACCCTGTAAAGAGACATCCAGCAGCAGGATTGCAGTGTCCGAGTGAGCCAGCATTTAGGGTGGAGAACACAGAGAGAAAGAGAAAAAGAGAAAGAGAGAGAGAGAGAGGGAGAGAGAAATATCCAGAAGCGAGAAGTGTATAATCTCAGAAGATTTATTTTTAAAAGGATTGATGCGGTGTCGTAGACAACTGTAATAATTAGTACATCTTCCATAGTTAGTTCTTCCACCCGGTACGAGGGAAAAGCGCGACTATTCTTCTGCAATAATATTTAAATCGATAAGACAATGAGAGACGAACGGGGAAAAGGAGTAACGTGCTTGTCGTGTAGTAGAAAAGGCAAATACATCTTCAACTCTATTACTACAACCCTTACCTTCACTATAATCTGTTACAATACGAACAACCAATCCCAAACTATATTTACTCACTTGTTCTACGCTACCTTTTGACCTACTCTATGATGACGATGACACGATGAAATCCCCTGCAGGCAGACCCAGCAGCAGGAACAAATAATACGGAAGGTGTGTCTTTAGGGCGAGATAGAGGGAAAGATAGAGAGGACGATTAAAAACAAATATTACACTCGAAGACGTGTATAGGAGCGACCGAATTTCTTTACTTCATATTGGAGTATAAGTTTTTAGCGGTTGACATAAGACGTTAGGGCACGTGGTTTTCAATTCTGTTTATATTACAAAACCCTTCCCGATGATGTTACTAGTGATTTGATTTGTTTTAGTTTTCCTCTGATATTATCATTGCTACTCATTGAAATAGGTAAAAAACGTTTTCGCGAAAAATCGTTTTCAGAAGGCACATGAAAAAAGCAAGTGTTTTAAAAGATTTATTTGTATCCAACATACGTGAAGCGGCTAGGAACAAAGAGCACTAGGACCTCTTTCAGTCCAACATGTACGATCGAAAGCCGATAAAAATATCTACAGCATAAAGTTAACAAACCAACAAGCAGAAGAGCAGAACAGGACAAATTCGTATACTATATCTCATTTTGTTTATCCAACGTTATTTACTGGTGAAAACAGTATTAAAGAAAATAAAGTTGTGCGATCCGATGGACCTGAAATTGCAAAAAGCTAAGACTGTGTATTTATTCTTCATTACTACTTATCTTCCCCTATTTGAATATTCTGATAAGAAAATATGCCAACTACAGAAGAGTCATGAAAGGCATGAATAACTGCTGCTTTATTTTCTTTCGTTTAAAAATAGTCCGACGTATTAAACGACTTTGTTTTATTTGTTACCAATTTCTTTATTGTTTATTAAAATCATAAAGAGAACACACGCACAGTTTAAAGATAATGCAAAATTTGCTCCACATAACGCTGAATCTTCCAATATCATTTTAAACGAAAAAATATAAACGTACACCGAGTCGAAGATGTCGCACAGCTAAGTCTATTATGTTTTTTTTTATATGTTCCATTATTTATTGAACTTTTCTTCTTCAATATCTTTCCTTTCGCTGTTGCGCTACTGCACCACGAAGTTACCCCGCCATGGTAAAGGGCATGTTCGCATATCATTAGTAAAGAATAAAAGCGTTCTTCTACTGACTATAGAAGTATTTTCTGTTTTCTTCATTTGTCTTGCAATTCACTTGCTTTATTTATTTCATTTCGATTTCTTCCGTGATTCCATTCCGGTGTAACGACGACGTAACGTGCTTCAGAAACAGAGACCGGACCGACCGATCGATGCATTGAAACTGTCCCTCCCTTCATCTGTAGTAGGACCGTTTGGTACTTCCTTTTTTCTCTATGGACAATGTACAAATGTGGCGGGTTCTTACTATTTCTAATAATTCTTGCAAAAGTAACCATCCTGCGAAAGAAAGAGAAAATGATTCCAAAGCTCTTCCACAGCATCAAATATAACAGTTAAGTTTTGAATAGCAAAAAACTTAAATGTAAGCTGCAAACTGTGCATCGTGCCTTACGACGGAGTGTCTCGGATAGAAGAGATGTTGAGAGTCTCTGTTCACGACGGACAGAACTCCATTTGTGTGTTGTGTTTTGCAATTTTGTTTAATCCCACCTTCAAGTGTGAGTGTGTGTGTGTATGTGTGTGTGTACTTGACTAGCGTTACCTAGGTCGCCCTTCCAGTTAGTCGTTGGACTATGGCCTTTACCCGGACATTCTCCAAACACAAATTATATGCTAAATGCTAAATTACAAATCCTAATTATCCTATTCAAATCCTGTAAGTGATTATGGGTCGCTAAGGCTATTGAAAACTGAAACAATCAAAACTGCTACGAACCAAAGGATAGTTCACCCGAAAATCCCCAGTACACGCATGACAAACGGTGAGATGTGGGGGGAACAGTTTCAGATGCATGACACGGCACCAAATCCACACCATCCGCACCATGCTGTACCTTTTTCCTATTTACATGATCGAGCACAGACCGGACGCTTCGAGGCCGCTCTTTACCCGTGGCACCCTGTTCAACTCGATGCCCTGCAGGCCATCCTTCAGCTCATACGCAACATTGGTTGTTTCTTCAAACGCGACCTCAGCAGCAGCATCAGCCGCCACCGCTGTCGTCGTCAAGGTCGACGTTTCTTTATTATTGGACTGTTCGGAACCGTTCTTTTCTTCCTTCTCTTCCCAGCTGCCGCCGGTACCGCCATCATTGCTAGTCTCGTCTTCGATCCCTTGACTATCTTCATTACAATTATTCACATTTACACCATTGTTAGCATCGCCACCTGTCTCACCCTCGTTAGTTGCCCCTCCGTAGCTGTGACCACCACCGGTCGATGTCACCACCTGCTGTGCTTTCGTCTTCGTGATGTTGATTTTTATTTTGTTGGGCACGATCGTAGCCGACTGCTGCGCATCCTGCAGCTCCACATTACCATCGATCGTTGCCTTCGGTTGCGCTACAACGCCCATCTGGTTGGACGACTCTGATGGCGATGGAATGCTTTCAACAATTGCGTCTTCGTACAGCTCTGCAAAATACAGATACATGATGTAGGGTTTCCAACGTAAATCGGAATGATTGCAAAGTCCACGTCCACAACGCATTCATCGGAAGAAAAACACACCGAGATAAAAAAAAATAACTAACAAATAACATAAGTCACTACTTACCCTCGCCAGCAGCATTGTTGGCAGACGGGGAACGGTCCGCCACCTCGACCAAGCTGGACTCGATCGTGCCAACCTCCTCGAACAGCGCATCTTCCTCGTCCGCTTCGTCTTCCTCCTTCGGTTCTTCCTTTATCTTAACGTTCAGCAAGGACGATAGCGAGTTTGGATCCTGGCTACCATTACCACTAACCGACTCTCCCGGCGGTTTGTCCTCGATCGTGTCTAAATCGGTAACCTCAATGTTGGGCTCCTGTATGAACAGATCCTCGTCGATTTGCCGCTCCTGGAACTCGGGCTGCCGAGGAGACTTTGCGGTCGCAATGGTTTCTTCACTCATATCGCCTGTCTCTTTCTTTTCATCCATTTGCTCATCGCCATCATCGTCGAGGATCTCTTGTACAACAGGCTCTACGGCAGGTAACACGATCACATCGTCGTCGTCGTCATCGTCGTCCTCCATTTCATTACCTTTAAGGAAACCTTTAGTTCACAAAGCTTTCTCCAATACACACTGGTCACAGTTACTTACCTTTTTTACTAGATTTTGATTTATCCTTTCCACCCTCTTGCTCGTCGGCACCGTCTTCATCTTCTTTTCCATCGCTCACACCACTCGTGTCCATAGTATCATCAGTCTTCTGGCTCTCATCCATCGACGCACCTAATGTCCCATTGCCCAGCGTGGTTTCCGTCATTGTTAGGGACGCCTTGTAGTCCTCGTAGCACAGCGGATGGTATGTGCTACCGTCGACTCGGATTGCGTTGCGTAGATGCCACTCTTCCGTTTCCTCGTTGTAAAAATGTTCGAACACATCGTGGCACATGTGACACTGGCGATCGCTTTCGTCCAGCCCGGCAGGGCAGCTCGGTTGCGGCGAATCGTCGTGTGACATTTCGTCTCCATCGATACCGCTACCGCCCATGCTTCCACTCCCGCCACCAGCGCCACCTTTCTTAATGTCCCCCTGATCGGACTGCTGCGTTTCGAACCAGTTCTTCTCTCGCTCCTCCAGATCTTCGATCTCCTCGTACTGGATCCAATCCGACACGTCGTAGTACCACTTGCGCGAGTGCGCCTTTCGCGCCGAGTCCCGATCACGTCGGTTTTGCCGGAAGTGCCAGTCGAGATGTTGGCTGTATTTCATTGTCTGCTCGGGCGGGAAGCGTACACCGCAGCTGCTGCACTGCATACCGGAGAAGAGCTGATGTACAATGGCCGCCTGCCGTTTCTTGATCGTTTCCGGCTTATCGAGGAGCACCGGATCGATCTCTGGAATGGTTGGTTTATCCTTATCTTTGGATTTGTTTGCTTCCTCTTTTGTATCCTTCTCGATACCCGAAGCACCACCACCTTCGCCCGCATTTTGTGGCGGTGTCGGTGAAGATGAGCTGCCACCTCCCAGCTTAGTTATAATACCGGCAGCGACAATCTTTTTGTACAGTTCCTCTACATTGATGTTTCCCAACAGTGATAGTCCTCCGGCGGATGATGACGAGTTCGGTTGCTGCGCTGAGCCGGCTGCCTGTTGACCGACTGCTCCTCCTGCAGCGGCAGCAGCAGCTGCCTTCTCGTCCGCTTCTATCCTGTAACCCGGACCATTCTTAGCCGCAGCAGCCGTTTGCATTGCCATTGATGGCATCAAGTTGGTAAGGTAATCGAGCCCGGTGGATGTCGTGTTCGCACCCGCCGCTCCTAGATGATGGGGACCAATCGCTGGCGGAAGTTTGTTCATTGCTCCGAAGCTCAATCCGCCTGCAACGGGCAGGGCTGGAGGTACGCCAGTGGGTGGAGCGAAGGGTGGATTAAGTGGCACCGGTGGCGTGATAGCGCTAGGATCCTTCGGCGGTGTACGCAGATCACGGTAGAGTGGTGTGCGGATCATGTCGCGGATGTAAACTCTACCCGGCACTACTTGGTTCGGCAGTGCAGTGAACCGGATGTAGTAATCACGATCTCGTGATCGCACAAGCATCGGCAAACCGCCATAGTCTACCGGAAAGGACTGTTCGTCGATTAGCACCGTTAACAAAAAGTCGGCAAACTGTAACCGATGCATTACGCCATATACCTCGAACACTTGCGGCTTACAGTCGAGAAACACCGGTATCATGTACTTTGCGTCGACGATCATGTTGATTTTGCCAGCGACAAGATCCTTACGACTGTCACCGATTTTCACCTGCGGTGCCGGACCGGCTATTTTGAATACCCTCGGCTTGCCATCCAACATGATCGTCGTAGGCTGATCGCCGAAGTAACACTCATACCAGGAGTCATCGATGTACAGCTCCCTCGTCGGTGCCCCCAAGCGCATCTGATACACTTTATTCTCAATGCTGACCGATTTGTAGGGCTCGTTGAATCCCAGCTCGAACGTTTCTCTATCATCGACAATAACCGTGCGTGCACCCTTCTGGAATCCTATTTCCTTCGGCTCGTCCCAGTTCATGAAGATGACGGCAGTCTCCTCGTAGAAGCGTATCTCCCGCTGAATGCCGTCAATGTTGATTGTCCGCACGCTGTCGTTCAACTTGGCCAGGGCCGGATTCAGCATCGACAACCCATTGGCGGCCACTCCACCAAGCACGCCGAGGGGAAGTTGTGGACCCGGCGGTGCCGGGAATCGGGAAATACCTTCCGCCATAACTGGGAATGGTGCTTGCTCCCATGGACTCGGCACCACCATTCCGGGACGAATGACGCCACCTAACGAAGGGGCAACTACCAAAGGAGCACCAACGGCCGGTCCAACAATACCGCCACCGGGACGATTGGCCCACGCAGGTCCAGGGCCGGGTTCTATGCGATTCCACTTCGATTCACGTAATCTGCGAGGATCTGTAGCAAAAAGTGAAAGTACGGTTGTGAAAAATGGACTCCAAATAATATAGAAATTATCCGAACTCACCTCTTTGAGCACGAATATCAGGCGGCGGAACGGATGTTGGGGGAATGCCAATACCACCGAAAGGTGCGGCCGCTTCAAATGGTTTGACTAGTGGAGGCTTTCCATCAATAGGATGGATTTTTCCTCGGAAATCGTTTACGACTCCGGTGGAGCTGTTGTCCTTTTGCTCGTTCATTCGCATCGCGGGCACTGGGGCCGGTGTTACGGAAGTGACAATTACGTCGTCCTCCCCACTCAATGACCCATTATCGTCAATACGAATAATCATCTGATCCTGACGCTTCACGTGCTCGATACGCTGCGCTTGGCGAATTTTTTGCGTCTCGTTCAGTTGGATCACCTGCTTCATCAGGATATTATACTGCTCCGGCGTAATTTCGCCCTTATCCATCTGTTCCTGAGCCTGGGCGATGATGGTTTTGATGTTGGCATTCATACTATCCATCGAATTATCGTCGTCCTCTGCAGCGTCGTGATGATGCGGATTCTGCTGCGGAGGAAACCGATGATCTATGTCTCCAGGTTTGGCAAGGGAGTTGATAGATCGTCTGCGCTCGATAGGATCATCTGGGGAATGATTTATGTTATATATTTTTTTATTCGGTAGTAACGGTCGAGATTTATGTTATTTGTTGGTTATCAAATCAATATCTTATACAATCGCTCAAGAAAACGTACCAGGCAATTTGTTGTACAACAGCGGTCTACCCAGCTTGTCTTTTTCTAGTCCCTTAGCCCCATGAATACTGTTGGTCTTCTCGGAGAGCGGCGATCTAGGCATGTCGACAGCGTTTTCAACACCTTGTGAGTCGCCTGAGATCAACAGAGGGCCTCCAATTGGCAACTGTCGGAGATCGACATCTTCATTACCAAACAATCTAGATGTGAATGAGAACAAGACGGGGTTAATCGAAACATTGCACTAAAAGTGATATGAATTATCCCAACTTACGCGTCCAGCATCTCCGCTTTGCTCTTTTTGGCATTCGGTTCCTCGGAGTTGATGGGGCTGCTTCGCTTCTTTCCGCTTGAGAATTCATCTCCATCCTCCATGATGTCTTCAGATCGTTTAGATGGAGATTCCTTCACCGATCTCAAAACAAACGCATCAGGCGCTTTGGGTCCGTTGAGCGTTAGCTCGTGCTCTGACTCAAGCTTCGGTGGAATCAACTGCAGAGGAATTGCTCGTAAATCGATATCTTTAGCAATCATGGCCGAAAGAGCTTCTTCGTCGTCGGTTGCACTATTATCTGTAATATAATTGTATCATTAAGTATAGGCTCGTCTCGCGCACCACTTCTACCAAACGGACAGACCACCCAGTGTTAGCTTCTTTTCTTTCTGTGGGTAAACCATTTCCGGGTTTTATTGGAATGTTCAAACAGGCTAAACACTGGGCAATTACGGGACGCACATGACTAACCACGAAATCTAAGAAGTTTGCGTGTAACAATCAGGACACATTAATGGAAGCAGAACGAATTGGAAAAATAAGCAGATCAATCACGAAAATGACAGTAAAGGTGCAACGATGAGAGAAACTTGAACATCGTTAACGACATCGACAAATACCGGGGCGGAAGAATCGGTTATCCCTTATGCTGAAGGGATTCGGTGCCATATGCTAACATCGTTTTTATTTTGCAACCACCTGTACGTTTTCGTTTGATAGTGTCTATTTCCATTTGCTTCACCGTCAGAAAGAATCCAATCGACGCGAGTTCTTCAAGCGACAGTGCTACCTGGCATCAGTGATGCCGGAAGACAACTTTGAGCACTTCTTACGTTACTACACAATAATACTGTACTCAGCTACGAGTGAATCTCTTGCTCTAGTGTTCGCAAGAAGCCATTTGTCACTGCCTCACAACTCTCGCTTCACAATTTCCCTTCATCCCACCCCTGACCTTCCTCGCATTGCACTTCCGAACGTGGTAACTATCGCTTGAAATGAACTACGGCGTTTACTGAAAACAACAGTCATACCGGATGGGGTGCTAGATATAAGGATAATGTAAATATCGCTCTTACTTTGTACTTCCGACGACTTTTGCCCCACCATCGTCACAACCGTTTCGTCTGCCTCCTTTGCCACTGAATCGCTGTCGACCACAGGCTCTTCAATCTTTATCCGCTTCTGGGGGACACCTTCGTAGCGCAAGTCCACACCACGTCCCTCAGAACTGGCGGACGAGTCTCCTGCGGAATGTTGATGTTTTTTGCTATCGAAGTTGTTATTTCGGACTTGTTGAGATATTTGTTTGCCACTGGAGGTTTGCGTTTCCGAATTGCCTTTCGTTTCCGATCGTGATTTTCCAGGGCCTTTGGGGCTACCGTCATTTTGCGAATGATTGGAGGAAGATTTTTCTGAAGAAGTTTTCTTCTTTCCTGGTGAATGAGGCGATTTACGGTCATGAGATAAACTGTCACTTTGGGTACGTTGTTTTCGCTTGTCGGAACCACTACTGCCAGAGCGAGTGGAAGAAGATGACTTGCCACCGACACCACCAGCAACACCGCCTTTGCCAGACGATCTACTGTTCGAAGCTGATTGTTCCTTACGATCTTTCCTCGACTTTACATCGTGATCATGCCGTGATCGGTGCGAAGAAGAACTACTGCTTACGGACGATGATGATGGTTTTTTGTTACGACTACTTCCTTCATCTTGCGTAGAGTCGCATCTTGTGATGTTCTCTACGCCACCTACTTCCGATCGACGGTTTTTTGCTCCGATAAGTTCCTTGGGCAGTACGGATGTTTGTTTTGGCGGACCAGCAGCAGCACTGTGAATTGAAGCTTCCACCAAACCGGGGACTAGAGCAGATGATGGTATCATCATTGATCCTACAGCGTTGTTGTTATTTACACCGGCTGCCACGGTTGACGAAGCAGGGCCTCCCAGTTGGGCGGCGACGGCTTGCTGTTTCGCCAGACGTGGATCACGTGTCTTCACCATATTGATCATGCCCTGGGGAACGGGAGCAATCCGGGTTTTTGGCATCACGCCCATCGGTGGAAGGGTGGATGCGATGGGACCTCCTCCAGCTGTGGGAAGCAGAATAGGTAGATGACCTCCCACACCGTCTAACGATTTCGCAAGTTCTATTGAAGGCTGGGAGAATACATAATAAAATCAAGATTTTAAAATCACAGACAGCTAGGATAAATATTCAAGTCTTAAGTCATACCTCCTTGGCTATGCTCTCCGTTTGGATGCTTAGCTGCTTTTCCTGTTCCATAATTCGCTTCTTGGTGGTGAGTAATTCCAGCTCCAGCTTACGCGCCTGCAGTTCCAACAGCTCTCGCTGCTTATCCCTTAATTGCTGCTGCATCGCTATCGTTGGCTCGGGCCCCTAGCATGAAAAAATCGTAAATTAAACCACATCCTATTTTCTGTACATGTTTAAACACCAGAATGCATACATTCGCTTTGAGAAACATAGGATTGACATGAATAGCGGTTGGTGCTTTCGACTTTAGTTGTGCTGTAATTGGCCATCCTGGATCGATCGAGTTGATCTTTACATCAAGTGTGTACAGCTTGGACTGTTGAAATACATCATTCCACGTTTGTCGCAAACTAAACATTTTCTCACGAATCTTTTCGTTGACCTGAAAAAATCGCATATAAACTCGTTGTTATAAATAGTACATGCCACTGCACTGCGATCTACTCTGTTCTACGCTTTTACGTACCGTTTGAAACACTCCGCAAAACATATTCACTATGACCTGACTGAAGAGCATCTGATACTGTTTGCCTACGTTCTTAACGATGGAATCAACGAGGTAAAGTATTGGTAGTTTAACATCTGGGGCAACCTATATTAAAATCAATGTACGTTATAACAGAAAATGTGATGATTGCATTCAAGAGACTCTACATCGTTGTTCTCTTCTTACAACAGACTATCGACAAAACAAACACGTGGAGATGACGGGATGGATGATGTTTAGCTTACGATCGTCTCAAATCGAGTGGAACGTTTTGTTTTCTAACTAATCCGATAGAATGGATAACAAGCAGTACTGAAGTGCCCATCCCAAGGATATGGCAATGTTGTAAAACACTTGTAAAACGAAATGAAAATCTTGTATTTTAACAACTTTTTACCAAATTAGCTTGTCGTTTTTTGTACGATTCTATTTATGATGGACGGAAAACTTTCTGTAAACAAAAATGCGAAGGGCTTTGAAAACTAAAAAAATCTATTCTTTGATCTTATACAGAACATACCATTACACACTTAAACAGGATTCTAACGGATATAGATCGATGCGATTTTATAGTAAAACAATTTTTTCGTGAACAATTAGCTGTCGATGTAATATTAATATAAAAGTTTACACAAAAATATAAATGAAATAATTTAAGATATCGAGATAGGAACAAATAAACTAGTAAAAGAATGGGCGAGGCTAATGGCAGTGGCCTAAATGATGACGGCGTAAACCTGTAATACGCTTTGTTGAATCTCCCGCTATAGGAAGAATCGACTAGCTTTCTTGCAATGGATGGGTAAAAGTCAAAGCACATTAGTGCTGTGGTAGACCTTGCCTTACAAGGTGCGTTACGCCACCCAAGAAGAATTTACAATTAGTGAGAGTATCAGAAATCGCATCGATATTAGAAAGATAAATAAAAGAAAATATCAGAAGCTTAGCTCTTCACCGCCGAATCTTATTTATGGTGTGTGTAATGCCAGTCAAAGTCAAAGATGAGTTCCACACATTACATAGCAAGTTGCACAATCCAAATTAAAAGAAATAACTAAAAAAATAACAAAATAAAACTGACCAACTCCAGTCAAAACTTTTTCTTGTTATTTCGCATCGCAGGGAATTAAAAGATATTTCGCTTCAGAATGATTTATTGCTCAATAGATGTTAATTATGTACTGCTGATTTGAACTTCAAGCTTTGCAACCTTTTTCTTAATCTCCGTTTTGTTTGTCTTAGGGATTGAATTCAAAGATCAGTGACTCTACTATTGTACTTTATGCAGTTGTTTGATTTAACAGATTTTTCTGGACTTGGAATTGCAATTTTCTAATAATTTAATTTTTACCTCTGATACAGAGCCTATATTGAGAACTCACTATAGGCTGTTTTACTGCGAAAGGCATTTGTTTAATATACAACGGACTCTCTTTTGTTTATTTCGATTGCGATATCGGTTGAGGAACCATTGCAGATTGCGGCATTCGTTATAAAACATCAGTCTTTTGATAAGCTTGTTGCAATGGATGTGTACATATTTATAGATTATGCTTAAAATATCGTCTTTTGTACCCCTCTAAAGGATACTTCGGATAATTTGTATTACTTTCGCGCTTGCCAGAGCAAGGGATGGAACTAATTTTATGCTTTAAGATGTGTTACACGAGTAGATATGTCCAATTTACATGATATATGGATAGATCACAACATGGCATTGAAGATACCAGAACAAAACGATAGTGAAATAAGTGGCGAGGACTGTGTCGTACAGCGATACGTCACTTCGGATCTAATATGAATCTTCCGATATTTACATTCCAAGCGAGCAATACTATTCCAATACACGCTGGAGATATCAAATAGATGAATAAGAATCAATTCAAGGAGAGCGCCAAGACGGTTGAGAATGTTTACAATCGTAAATGGATAAAGATGGGGAAAACATTTTAATGCTAACATCACTTAACGATATCACAGATCATTCGACATACGATGCAATCCCCTTACAATATGCAATATTATTTCACAAACGTTTCATGTGATCGACGCATGCCAGTTTTTGGCTAGCCTTTTTTGTCTATATAAACTTAACGTATGTGGGTATATTCGATTCTCTATCGATCCACACCGGGTTTTGCATACAACAACGGACGTTGATCGTTTTATGGATAATTATCTGTAGGTAGTAGAATGTGTAAGTATCGACATAAATTGTTTAACCTTTGCCAGGTGCTTTTCCACCGCATGCACGATGATTTGGGCGTACTCGAGGTTTTCCTCGGCCAGTATCGTCAACATGTTTATCAACGGTTTGCTGTTGACATTCAGGTCGGCCAGACTGGAAAGGTACTCTTTCTCGATCTGTTTCGCACGGCTCTCGGCCGTCGCTGTCTGATCCGTCATTGTACAGGTGTCCTTGGGTAACACCGCGATGGACCGGAGTCTCTGATGACTGGTTGAAATCTGACAGTAGTGAGTCGCCTTGGATGAGCAGCAGGCCAGGCGTCTAGCCTTTCCCGCTAACCCTCCAGCACTACGCAACAGCCAAACGCAGACTCCTCTGTCACACACCTAGCGCTGGACGATCGTCCGTTGCTTACAGCCGTGCCTTCGTCCACTGCGAATGCAAAAGAGAAAAGGAATACTTTAATTATTGTAACAGGAACAATTACATTACGAAACAGAGGTGTAGTAACAGTAAAACGAAATACAATGCTTTCTAACACACCGAAACTTCAACGTGAACACCATGCACAAAACACGAGGAGGTCTACATGATAATTGCGAATGATTGTCCGTCAACACGGAGCACCGATACGAAGACCACAGTTTCGAAAGTTCTTGAATACAGTAGTAGCACCGAATAAAGCGAACAATATAAACCAGTACGTTGACCGGGAGCTTAATAATCGAAAATGTCGACACAAGATAAAATGCACAATTATTATAATCACGTTCTAACACACAATATCTAACGTGGCCACAATTGAACACTGGAGTATCACACTCGTACTTCAAACTCGTACTACACTGTACTTCAAATGATCAGACTGTTGCGTTTTATTGGTTTGATAAAAATGTTTTCTTTTTCCCCGAATTGACTCCTTCACTCGATTTTCACGTCCTTCGATACAAAAAAGCGAAACACGATTGAACACAATAAGCGCAGCTTTGCGGAAAAAACATCGAATCATCCATATTTTTCGATGAATTAAGCCCAACGAAACACATCGAATTTCATTACGCGGCTTCTTTTTCCTGGTTTCATGTTGTTCTTCTTCATTTTCCTCATGCGTTGAGTCACACTGTTGCATTTTTTACAGCTCATTTACGCCCCCAATAACACAGCTTCACACTATGAAGCACGATTTTGTTAACTCACCTGTGGTCCAGAGTAGAATTTAAACACTTTCAGCTGAATTAAAATCAATTTTACACTGCAAAATGTACAATTTCTTCAGACTGGCGGAGCGCGTGCCTGCTGCGCTGTGAAAATTTTGCCAACTTTTCATCGATCATCGCCTTCATCGATCTCACATCATTCACATTTACATCGATTATTTTGACACTTGGTCGTTACGAAGAGGTAAAATCAAAGCAAGTGTGTGAAATATTCTGTATTGCTACTTGAATAAAGAAATTTTACTATTAAAATTACTGATTATCAATTTGTAAAGCTTATGCTGTAGTTGATTTTTTTTTAATTTATCTAAAGTCTCTTTGCGTCAGCGATGAAACCATTCGTTTCGACCAACTATCAAAATAGTTCTCTGTGGTCCAGCCTGCAGATACGTAGATCAAATCTGACAATAACAAACTCTGGCAATAAAATTTTACTGAATTAATCACAAAAAAATCTTCACGATGAACGAAGAAAACTGTAAAATGTTCGTATTGCAGGCAAACCTTATTATAGAAAAGCTACAAGTTTATCTTTTTCTTGCAGCTGTTCAAAAACTCAGGCCAAGTATAACTGTCCAAGATGCAACATACTCTACTGCTCCGTGCAATGTTATCGATCCCAACAGCATCTCGAATGCTCGGAGGGTTTTTACCGGGAAAATGTCGTTGAAGAGCTGGCCCTCCAGAAGGCGGAAGCTGATGCATCAAAGTCCACCAAATCAATGCTGGAAATATTGCAACGGATAGAGCAAACGGATGCACTGCGCGACGAAGAATCATCGAGAGGTGCCGCATCCGATCCAGAGTATGTGAACGGCGAGCTCGATTCAGATGACGAGGCACTAGAGGACGAACTGGCCAGTCGGTTAGATGGGATTGACTTAGACAATGCAGCGGCTGTGTGGGACCGTTTGACGACCACCGAAAAGGAGGAATTTCAGCGTTTCGTCGAGAATGGCGATATTGTGAAAATGCTGCCCGAGCCAAATACTTGGTGGGCGCACGATTACAAAGTGTCGTTAGTTCAGCCAGCAAAAAAACAATCAGAGCAAGAGACCAAAATGCTGGAAGCCTGTCCAAAGTTAGTGAAGAACATTCCTAAATTAAGCGACATTCTGCCCAATGTGCCTTCTCCTGCGGTACGTCATAATGTTGCAAACGTGTTGGCTGCTTACTCGTTCGTGTATCGGTACTTTCTAGGGGATGTACACGAAAACGCTCTAGAGACAGTCGATTGTTTACTTGGCATTTGCTTGAATCTCAAGAAAAGTAGCGTTTTCGATTCCGAACAAATGGCAGTCAGTTCCGTTGCGAGTGAGTGTCGCGAACAGCACCTGCCCACAGGCAAAGACACGATGGCCGTATTGAGATCAGACGTTCAGACGTTATTCACTGGTCCGAAAGGATGCGGCAAGCAGTACAAAAAGTTGTTCCTTCTATCAGCCTTGTCCGATGTTCGTACACTGTTCAGCAAAGCAAAGCGTGAGCTGAAAGAAGTTGACCCTAAAGCGAAAGAAAAAGGCACCAACGATGCGATGAATCTTGATGTTACGGACCTGAAACACGTCGACAGTTCCTTGCTTAAAAATTGTATTAAAAAACTAGATTTCTATCTGGCGTACGTATGTTCGCAATATTTATAGCTGTTATGCAAAAAGTTTTGCGTAAAGTGCAGCACGACAGGCAGCAGTTATCAAAATATAATACTTTTTTTTATTTTCATCTCTTTATGAAATCATCTATCATCTTTACCTACACATATATACAACGTCACATTGTACAACACTTTCCCTATATTGTGCGGTGTTTACTCGAAAGAGAGAGAGAGAGAGAGAGAGAGAAAGAAACATAAACGAATATAAAAATAAAACTGGAAAAAGCATAAGTGCCGCCTCTACAGGCACTCCCACTGTTATGCTGCATTCCAGCAGCATTCGGCGTCCGTGCTGTTCCCAGGCTAACAATTCTGTACACCTTTGCTATCACACACCCTTTTAACAACCGGGCCTGGGAATCGAGCAGCCATCCGTTGTTAGCCACGATGCGTGCGAATAAATTAAAAACAAATAGATTACGATAAAAACATAATTCGGCCCAACCACCCACATCTTGGAAGGTAAATCAAACCATTTAGGGTAAAAAAGAAGGATTTTGGTTCTTTGATAATAATGATGAAAATGGGATCCTGACGCCTCTTGGCTATGATCAATCGCAAATAGAAACGATCACGCAGCGCGTGTGGTGCGTTCCATGTGTTTTAAAAATAAATATGATTATGAGTCAGACGATGCTAAAAGTTGGTAAGTTGTTAAATACTTTAAAAAATATGATTAAACATAAAATTGCATAAGCTCGGTATCGCTCAGGTGTCGCTTTGCAGAAGATAAGAGCCGTTATCAAATAGTGATGATAATCGATTGAAGCAACGAACAAACAAATGCCACTATATATATATCTCATCGAGAGGATCGTTAAAACTAGACGGCGCACGGCACGCTGGACCGTGTGCGATTAGTTGAGTATTTCTGTCGGACCACAGCACCACGGCCGCTTTGTACCGCATCGAAAGGCAAACGATGGTGATTGGTGGCAGCGTGTTCTCCGCTGACCAGCACGCCATTATAATGCGCTCGATGTAGGTGCAGACGGAGACGAGCTGCTGGTGGTAGTTGCGGTGGTAGTGTTGCTTGTAGTACTGTGATGATGGTTCAGATTTTCCGGCGAATTCGACACCAGAACCGTTCTGGTACTACCGTCCGTATCGGTCTGCTGCTGTGCCACCAGATGAGGTAAGGAGATCTGCACCGGGAGCGTTTGATTATCAGCAGTTGGTACCTAAAACAAGTGAAAGCAGTTGACAAAACGTTAACACGATTGAATGACTCTCCTTTGCGGTGGCAGCTTGCTTACGTGTATCGTTACTCCCTGCGGAAGACTTATTGCACTTTGTAGTAGATTTTGGGTCGTTGGATTCGATTGACCGGCACCATCGCCAACACCCTCGCCAGCTTCACTCTGCATGTTCCCGTTGTTGGACGTCGTTATTGTCAAACCGGGTGGGATGCCTGTCGAGAGCGTTGCTATCGACGTGTTCGCTGTACCATTGGCAATGGCCGGAGTCGTAGTCGTTGTAGCACCATTGGTTGTGTTTCTATTGTTGCTGTTGCTATTGTTGTTGTTATTGCGATTGGACGCTTTTTCCTCCTTCAGCCGCTTGGTAAGGTGCGACTTTATATGCTTCCGGAGATGGTCCTTCCTGTAGAAACCTTTCCCACAGTCGTTGCATATCTGCATTTTTATAGAAGGGGGAAAATCGTTCGTTATTTCAAAACTCATTAACATCTGTTGGTCGTGGTCATCGAGCTTACCTCTGTCTTGACGCCGCTGTGTATGACGTAGTGCAGATTGAGATGTTCCTTCCGTTTGAAACCCTTCTCACACACGTTGCATATGAACGGTCGCTCGGGGTTGTGGCCCAGCTTGTGCCGTTCCAGGTGCTCCTTGCGCTTCAGCCCAGCGCCGCAGATATCACATATAAACCGCCGTTCGATTTTGTGCACCACCAAATGCTGCTCGAGACATTCCTTCTCCGGGTAGGCCATGTGACATTCAGGGCAGCAGAACAGCACCGTTCCATCGATCGCGGTCGCTATATGCACCTGGCCCGGTTTCTGTCGCTTCGGTTTCGGTGGTTTCGTTTTGTACTTGCGTTTCTTGCGTGCCTTCCCGCTAGGAGTGGTCCCATTGCCCGTTGTACCGTCTCCATTCTCGCCCGGCTCGCCTTCATGCTCGCGTCCATTTACCCCGCGAGCATCCAGCGAGCCGTTCTCCACCTGACCGGAGCTATCCGCAGGTCCGAACTGGGTATTTTCGTTTGAGTGTTCATCCGTCACCTCCTGCTTGATGATACCCGGACCTATCGTCACTCCAGACGGCAGCACCAGCTGCTGTAGAACGTGGCTACCGTTCATCAGTGTCGTCATCGCGGGGTTAGAGCCGTTGCTGCCGCTGTTGAACTTTAAGTATGGCTGCAGATTGAGATTTTGTGGTGGCCTGGACTGCTGTTGCTGCTGAAGCTGATGTAGATGTTGCTGTTGTTGTTGCTGCTGTTGTACAATTTCCAAAATATTGCTGGCCGAATGCATCGACGTTGGAACGAGCGTAGGTTGGTTCCAGAGGGCGGGAGCTTCCTGCTTGATTTGTCGTAAGGGCGGCGGGTTTTCACTGTCAATCTTGACGCCGCCCGGCGACGATGCGTTATTCGAGGACAGGTTGGACTGTTGTTGCTGTTGTTGCTGTTGTTGCTGCTGTTGTTGCTGCTGCTGGTGCTGTTGCAGAATCGTGGTAGTGCCAGGGTTTTGTGATGCAAGCAGCTGCAGATCCTGTGGCTGCAATGCGGCCACTATAGTCATGCCCTCTGGAAGGCCTTGATTGTGAAGGACTTCCTCGTCCTGTGGGCTGTAGGCGACCGTCAGTACCGTTGTGCCCTGCTGGAAGCCCTGGATGGGTATCTGCATTTGACCCATTTGGAATTTGGGCGTTTGCAGTGTGCTCGGTGTTGCAGATCCGGCCTGACCCTGTCCTCCCGCAGCCGATCCACCTACCTGCGATGGAAGTGGGTTCGGGTTCAGCACCTGAATCTGGACGGTTTGCTGTGCATCGCCCGGCTTTGCACCGGGCATCGTAATGGGGAGGGTGATGTACGCTGGGGATGCCATCGTTGAGTGGGGCATACCGGCTGTCGACACGATTTGTCCGTGCTGGGACTGTTGCTGATGAAACATGGTGGACGCCGCACTGACGGCCGTTGCTTCCACTGGTCTGAGGAACTGCATGGCTCCCTCGCTTCCCGACACCAGTCCAAGGACCTAAAGTAGAGATTCAATTAAAAAAATCAAAAATTCATTACAAAATCTGCGAAGTGTGAGGCAAAGTTTCATAGGTTAATATGATTTCACATCGTTTGCTTTCTTCATGAACATTCGCTCGATCAGTTCGAGGAATTGGTTCGATCTTTCGTTTGCTTCATAAGGTCAAAGTGCATCAATTCCTTCTTGAAGCGGATGTACATACATCCGCATGAGGCACGCAGCAAGCTCAAGTGACATTCACTTTCGTCGTTTCCACCAAAACCTACCAGGGCTTAGACCTCTCCCCAGTGCTGCTCTCCGTGGGCTTTCTACACCAAAGGGCCTACACACCACGAAGAGGACGCAAAAAAGCACACCTAAATCCTTAAGATTTCCATCACGATGGAAATAAATTCGTTCGATAGTGCCGTGTCCAAGTACCACTACTCCACGATCGTTTGCAACGATCACTTCCACCTCACGTCGGTTTGCTTTCCTCATTGTTTCCGCCACCGAGGGCAGCCGCACGAGCAAACGTTCCCACATGGCATGACGACGGCATGGCAACCATCAACCCACCAATCGCTGACTGCGGTTGAGATGCTAGGAGCAAAAAATGGTTGAGTAAAAGTGAAAGTTTTCTCTCTCTCGATGAACAAGGAATGAACTTTACTCGGGCGCGCATATGCCAGGCACGGTTAGTGGGTAAGACAATGAGTAGGGCAACGAGTGAGTAAGGCAGCCAAAGAGTCAAAAGACAGACCGGAACGAACAAAAACCTGAAAGGAAATGGGCAGGCGTAATGTAACAACGGAGAGCGCATGGCATGGCCAAGAAGGAAAAGGTGCGCACACACAGAGCGCCAAAGTCTATTGCTTGTGCCAATGCAATTCAATCTAACAACTGGTTGGTTGGGATGTTTAGCCTGCAGGAGTATAATATTTATCTGTTTGAGTTATTAGATCGGTCCGCCTGGTTAGTGCTCCTATTATACGAACTTGATTACTGCTCATAAATAGAGAAAATACTTTTGGGTCTGTTGAAATGCGGCTATAAAACTGTAATTCTTGACACTATGAAATCAGTTTTAGCAACTTACAAGCACAGGTTCATTTAACTATCGAAAATACACGCGTGGTTATTGGTATAGATAAAAAGAGAGAGCAGCAAAACTCAAACCGTTTGGGTTAAAATAAAAATGAAAGTTCGTAGCTTCCAGTCATACAGCTTACATGTTTGTCTACAGAAAACAAGAGAGGAGCTGATCTTATTGCGTTTTATTCCGCAACATCAAGTTGTAGATTTTTCCATTAAAAATATTAGCATTAGCAAGATACACAGGCCTTCACACATTTTGCTGTCCGTTTTTTTTCTTTGCGTTTTCATTGCATCGCCAAAACCTTGAACGATTGCATTCAAATGCATTCATCAACTTGCATCCCTCGCGCAATGTACATGCACTTTAGTGTACACATACGTTTTTCGCCTCACGCAAGCTCGAGAGCACGGGTTCCTCGCTTACAGTTTATGTTTGGTGTTAAAGTCACTCGGCCGCGGTACGCGTATACCCGCGTGCTGATGAGAAACCGCCGCACAAAAAGCAGCATCTTTCCCTGAAGTTAGTCAGAAGTCATGTTTAAACAGTATGCAATAATGTAGCATAGAGCAACTCGTTCTCTCTCTCTCTCTCTCTCTCTCTCTTTCTTACACTCGCCCTTTACGTCTTGGAGCGTGCGAATATATGGCCCACCAATTCTTTGTTCTGGGTAAAGCCCTTTGCAGTAATGACGCTAGAAGTCTGCCAGTTTCTCAGACCTTTTGCAAAACCATCGTGTCAGAGATCGGGCCAGGGTAACACGGGCGTAAAATGCGCTGAGATTTGAATTCCGAAATGTTAGCGTGTACCGTATAATGCTCCGTAAGGGCTAAATGAGTCAGGGGATGCAATCCCTTCATACCTGTCCATTGGATGCTGTCGTGGTAAGATTCTGGGGGTACTTTCCGGATGCAGCAAACTGATTCGAGCCCGGGAATGGATTGGTAAACTGTGTAAAGTTCATCTTCGAACACTGAAAATGGAAAAGCGAATTTGTAAATTTGTGCAAAAGTATCTCTTCACTGGGCCAACTTTGCCCAATCGGGAGGACCACCATAACGTTTCTTTCACCTTCTCAGAGCATAATTCTGTTTACCTCTATGTAATTCTCATTGTCATCCATTTTATCTTCCACTCCCTTCCTCTCCGTCACCATGCTTGTTTCGTTCATGAGTTCTGCCAGGTATTTCGCCTTTTCGGTGGCTCGTGGTCAAAATTTTAACTCAATTTATATTCCTGTCCACGACACGATCGCAAAACGGGGGGCTACACTTTCCAGTTTGGACAACAGACCAGGTACCGTTGAACCGTTTATCGTTTCTTTTCTTTTCAATTTTTGAGCGCTTCCTTTAGAGCTAGTTTCTCTCTGTCACTGGCGAACTAAATAAATAAATGAATGGAAATTCACATGCGTACACGAACAGATCGCACGGCACACGGTGTTCGGCGAGATTTAAACTTCGAACACTGCTAACGGGAAACGGCGGTTCGTTCTCACACGATTTCACATTACCGTGCGTCTGACGAATTGATACACATGGGATGGTGTTTTACTTTCAGGACACACATTTACTTCTTTCCTTTTGCTCGCACCACTAACATCGATGGGTTAAGCGGGCAAGCTAAGGGTTTATGCAAATGAGAACAGCCGACCATGCCGCAGGTAAGCGACGAAAAGGACTTGAGTATTTGTTGCAAGTGGTAATCAATTATACGATCTATCAAGTCGAACGGCGTTGTAAATCACATATCCCGCCTCCACTGCCAGGTGATTCACAGAGAGATAGATGTAGAGCAAACTCTTATTACTCCAACCACATTTCTAACAACCAAATGGGGTGTTTTTGTTATACTACTACTATCACTTTCAATCTGCGACACTGATGGAACATTTCACAGCGATAGTTTTCACACATTAATGATGTCATAGAGAGAGAGACGAGCTTGGGGTTATTGCCTTTCACTGGCCCGCAACGTAGCAGGATGCAGAGGCTAACCGATCGCGCTTGGGAAGTGTGAAATCAAATCTCAATTGCATTTCGTAACCCTTTCTCTCTCTCCAGTGCTGTATTTCCGCTTTCGCGACCAGCAGTCACCACTATGCTCCACTGAGAAGCTTTTGCTTTGGCTAGCAATGCATTACCACTTTGGGGGCTTTTTTCCCGGATTTGCGTTTGCGTTGGCCCGTTTGAAACAATTTCAGATTTGTCACACTGTGCGTTACATAAACATGTCAAATTCCACTGGTCACCCTTCACTCACTGAACCCTCATTGAGCCTCAAACTTTCCCATCGCCACGCGTGATCGTCACAAGGCGCACACCACGCGCACACTTTTTGGAACCATTCTTAACGATTGGTCAAATAACTCACAAGCACGGGGCTACAATTAACAATCACAGTATTGCGCACAAACTACAGCGAGCAGCGTGGATACGGTGGTTGAAACTCGACCAAAACTTAACCGCGCGATCAGGTCAGAGAGAAACGACGAGTGCTTTCACATCGATAGTGAAACTACTTTCAGTCGCCAGGCGCAATGATCGCGCGCATGTTCCGTTTCGTGCAGAGAAAAACGATCCATCTAGTGTAACATGTGCACAAACACACACACACACACACACTAACACACACTAACACACCGTGCCACTAAAACCCACCAAGTGGTGTACCACCAACAAACACGACGGTCGCGTAGCAAGGTATTGCGAATCCGAAAGCTATACACAACCGACCCGGATCGCGGATCCAACCACTATGACGTCGGGTTCCGTGCGCCGTTTTCCAGAGCGGGGTTCCATCGTATGCGGATGTAGCTATGGATGATCATTACAATCATCGTCGTCGTTGTCGTCGTCGTCGTCGTCGTCGTCGTTGTAGATCGGTACGAAGCAAGAAAGCACATAGAGATGAAGAGAGCATAGAGTTGGCGCCGAGAGTATCGTTTAAACCGAAGTGGCCTCAAAGCTCTCACTGTCATGCTTTCCCTTTGGTCGCCGTGTGGTAGATCGCAAGATGGAGCTTACAATGTGCTCTGGAGCAGCCTGCAGTGGCATAGATGATAGGAACTTTGGCGGACTTAATTGTCACGACTAAAAGATCAGTCCTCATCACAGATGTCTCTCACATACCGTTTTAAGAAGAAACTGCACTGGCCCGTATGCATTTGTCGTATCGCAGAGATCATGCTTATACATTCCTTCTGAGATTCGATAGATCAACTGGTCTTAACCTTTAAGGGCTGTAGTAAGTTTTACACCATGAAATCATGGGTAGAAAAGAAAATAACCTTTAAGGGTTTACACTACAGTTTTACAGTTTTACACTACGAACTCATGGGTTGAATGGAATATTTCCATTCAACCCATGAGTTCATGGTGTAAATCTTCCAGCGCGGATTCATGCTCATCTACTAGCGACAAAAAAGCATGAGATGAAGCTCTTGTACTGTTTGTACTGGTGTGATCGTCGATCGTGAAGTAACGTTTCAAAGGTAGCACCATGTTGCTATGTTACAACAAAAATCCCCATTGTTTACAGAGATGGAATCCACACGCACACATTCAGTCGCCTGCCCGTTGGTAGTATCACGTCGATAGTAGTCGTTTTACTCACTGATCTTACACTACCACCGAGGATTGTGCTGCTGGAATCAATGGGGCGATGCATGTAGCGAGGTATTACGCACAACGAATCTAATGTTTACATAAACCATCACCACACCATGCCACCGGACGAGCCGTGCACACGCTTTTTGCGAGAGTGTGCGTCTAAACGCGGCCCGTGCCTTCAGTAAACGATTATGAATCAGCGAGCGAGCGTATCGGAATGAGAAATCATGAGATTTACAACGTTTTTCTTGTAAAGTTTCGGTTAAATACAACCAAAGCTTGAAGAAAGTGATATGAAGTATGTTTTCATTGTTGATTTTTTTTTCATTCATTTCAAAGACTTTTAATATATTTAGATTTTTTGCAAAGGTAGTACTTAATACAACAATATTACAAATATTCCAAATCAATTCACCAATGACTATAGATACCCGCGGGCGATTGTCTCAATGTGCGCAAGGTTCGTAGTGTGCGCTGCCGTTGAAGTCTTTCGTTCCCGAAGCCTTCGTTGACTGTAAAGCCTGCAAATGAAATTTACTTCGTTTTGCTTTTTCTCACTTTCCCAAACAAAGAAATCTTCTTTTGCTTTGCTAAAACTTTTTAAATTATGTGGAAAATAAAAACATTCTACAAGCAATGGGCAGCTTTTCTGCATTCATCATAATTACATATCGCATTGAATTAAAACATTACAAAGAATCTAATCACACCAAACGAGCAAATCCCACAATGCGTCTCTCTAGTTCGGTGGTTAGATATAGATAATAATAGTTCATCGCTGCTTGTACAATAATGCCCTTTTAACTCCAATCCACCAAATCGGCAAGCGGGCTTGTGAGTGTGCATGCACCTTTTCATAGCCATACCACATTTTCACACCGCCAGCCATTCCGTTCTCTACCTCTGGCACACTGTTGGATGCGTTTAAGCTCTCGCTCGTGACTCTCTTGCAATGTTGTTGTACGAATCGCCCTTTTCCCCCTTGCTTCATGCTGCTACTATGCACCACACGCCAATGTCTTGTGTTTTGCGTGGCCAGCTCTCCCAAACACGGCCCACACCATCACACCATCCCATCGCCGTTTGCATGAGCTGGGAGAAAGAAAATTTAGAAAGTGGAGAGAGTTTTATATAATCCACGAAGCACTGGCCCGTTGAGTTCCAAAACCTCAAAACGCTATCCGATCGTCGTAGCTGTTTAGGTCTTGGATTATCGCCTTCTCTCCTTCTCTCTGTCAGTGTTTCGCTACGTTGTTATTTTTGTTTCATTTAAAGTACTTTCCTTGCGTATTTGTCCGCTTTACTGGCTTCGTTCCCTCCTTTCGTTGGAGAACGTTTATCGATCAGCTGCTGTCTTTCCCTACCGTTAGATTTCATTGCTTCTTAACGGAAGCGAACGTGCTTGCCATTGCCGTTATATTCCCAAACTCTTTCTTGTGCTGATAAACTTTCGATCGGCGGATTCAACGACAAGTTTAATTTATGATTTACAGTTTTCTACCCCAGTACCAGACCTTTTGCCACACAGCATAGATATCGTTTGCAAACGATCGTACACAGCGGTGGCGCAATGCTGACGCTTGCTTCTCGATTGTTTCCAAACGCGGTCGGAGCGAAACTTTCGCACGCTGGTGCCTACAAACGCAAAAAGACTTTGTTACGCCAGCACTAGCAAAACCACCAAAGCACAAACCGTCGTTCGGTGGGACCTGTTCATGATCACCATCACTAACCCAGAGCGAGAGACGCAACGAAACCGCGTTGGAACACACTATCACGGATCCAGCGCGCCCGATCGGTGCTCGTAAAGCGGGGAGAATCCGTCGATCCTGCGCGCACCGATCGTCTTCATCTTCCGTTCGCGCTGTCGTGAAAGATCAAAAGTTTCACTTTCGTTTTTCGCTCTGGCTCGCTCCAATTCCATTCACCTCGTGGGGCCCGCCGACCGGACACCGTTCGGTTCATGTCGGTGGCGTGAAGCCGCAAACAATGTTACATTTAACGTCAATGCTTGAAGTGAAAAAGGTGATCTTACTTGAAACTTTTCAGCAAGAGGTTTTCCTATGTTAAGCGAATTTAAAGATGATATACAATTTTACGTTTCTGTCGCATTGTAAACCGCAATCCGTAGAAAGAAGCGCATGAACGAGCTTCTGAAAATCGTCCCATTCCAATACACACAGAACACACGCGACCATTGGACGACAAAAATAAAACGCTAACGCACTGACGAAACCACACAACAGCAACCGCATCGGATGACGTCGTCATCGTTTGCCAGACCGGAAGGGACAGGTGGACAGGTGGCGAAGATGCATTAGTGCGAGATTTAAGCTACCAAAAATCTGTGCAGCTGGTCCGTTGGTCCGTAAATGCATTCACTAATAATTGCAAACAACCGAGCGACGGGACCATAAATGCGTTTATCGTTACTGTGTATGTGTAAAACTCTCGATGATGAGTTTGCTAGAATGCACCTTTCTTTCACCTGACAGATATTGCTTCGCCCAAGCGCTGAAGGCGAATATTACCCGTATCGAGTGAAGAGCTGTGAATGAAGCAGTAACGATGGAAACGTGGCATCCCTTTTTATGTTATGTTCTTTAAATTAATGTTCCCAAATTGACCTGTGTCGGCAGCGCTCTTGCCTCTTGAGAGTTCATATACCGCTATGTTTATGTTTACTATTTTAGGGAAAAAATAGATTTACTCACCGTTCCACTGTGTCGAAGTCCTGTGTGTTGGTGTTTTGGTAATTTTTATAGAGACTTTGAACCTTTTAATGGCTAACATTCGCCTCTTAGAGCCGCGAGTCTATCGTTGCACGTTGCCGAAGGTTGCTTATCTGTAGCTTGCACCTTTTTACGATGTTTATGCCGAGGCCAATGCCGGGCTAGCTGTCGCTGCTAAATTAACGCTTAATGTGGTGCTGGAGCCCGTAATGAGCCAATAATGAGATATCTTTTGTTCTATGTTGAGAGACTTTCCTATTCTAATGACCATTAAACTATATCGCAAAGTCAGCATCTGTGGACAGGAAGCTGAACAGGTATTTCACTACGGATTTACCAGCCACGAAAACTGACTGCCACGCATTAAACGATGAACATGATCACCAGAACCAAAACATGGATGCATTCGCAGGTCCGTTGCCCCGTTCTTGCCTGTAATGCGGCTTTGGGGGGTAAAGTAAACCAATAAAGCAGTAAAAATACACTGTTTTCACTAGGAGTAGCTTGTTATGTTAGTCACGGGATTTTGTGGGAGAATTATTTTTGGATATATCTGCTGGTACACATCGCGAAAAACGCACAAATATTACTTGGTTTTGTTGGGTTTGTTGCGTTCGATGGCGCTAACAGATAACAAGAGGCCACCGATATACACACACTGGGTACTTTCTCGGGTAACACGGAGACAGGAAAACACTTAAAAACAACGAAACGAACGAAATAAACTATGTTTATGGTCACGCAACACGCATATTATCTTCTCTCCTCCAAGCGTGAGATGTTTCCGCACGATTCCATTCTGACGTAGAGAAGGAAAAAATGCTAGAACAACAAGTATCTGTTGCCGAATGCATGGATATGGGAGGTTGCATCGCTTCGGACGCTTTGACAGTATGCATCACGTGCGGTAGTCTTCTTTTGACAGATGATGTACCATCATGATGTATCGTTTAGATCGATTTTTTGTAAGAATTTTGCTTTTTAAACTCTACAACACCTCATGGAATGCAAAAATAAATCATTCGAAACCCTTCAATTGGAGAACAGATCGTTATTTCATTATTTTCCTAGTGTTTGATAACAATACGTGATAGCATGCGAATCCGATCAAACTTGATTATTGTTTATTATGATCCAAGAATATTCATTTCTTGTTCGGTGTTGGCTCATTTTTTGTTTTCCCCTAATTTTTATCAGCATTAAAATTGTGCCCACATTGTCGACACTCTCTGCATGGCACCTAGTCATTTGCAAAATTATGGTACAACCTCCCGATGTATGCTGAGGAAATATGATTCTATTTTTTTTATATTTTTCTTTCCATTGTCAGAACAACTTGTACAGGAGTATCATATGTTAAGACGAGAGAAATCATAGGCATATTGCTTGAACATAAAACAGTCTTTCTACTGTGACTGAATGGTATATTAGCGCTAGTTGCCTACGAAGTTGTGGCTGTTACGAGATTCTTTTTAAAGGTCCCTTGTTATTGGTAAGTACATTCCATGCAGTGCCTAATGGTTGATATTATAAACAAGGCCGATACGGAAAAAGAGAACATATATCCAAGATAATGCACACATTAGCATACATTGGATTTCTGTGGGAACGATCTTTAGGAACGAACATCATTTTTCTGCGTCTTTTTACCACGCAGATGTGCACCAAAGTTAGTGATACACAACACATTATATGTATATACGTTCTATTAGATACGTTTGTGAATCGTTATGCGTTAGCCTGAGCCTTTGTGCAGCGAAACATCTGATTTTAGCACAAATGGGTTATCATTTATCGATAAATAGTTCCCAAACTTATGACATAAATTACTAGAGTATTGCTTCAATGTAGCAAATATAAAAAATATCACTGCATAGTGTGCAATCTATTTTTTCTTGCCACAGACAAAGAATATATCAAAATTCGCGTTGAAAAGAAGTAGACGTTCGTAGATGAGACGGCAGCACCGGCAGAAGCAGCAGCATCATCGTTATCATCCCTTTCGACACAGCATAGATCAAGATGGCAGGGCCCATAGACACAAGGTAACAATCTAAATAACTTTTCTAGTTCCTCCTCCCTCTTATGCACCACCCGTAAAACGTACATTATGCTTCATTTTACGCCGTAGCATTATTGCTCTCACAGCGCAGATGAATCTTGTTGGAAGTTCTAACACCTTCTCTCACCATTTGCAGGAAACGTTCCCGAGAGGAAGAGCAGAACGAATTTATGCCTTTGTCGAAACGCATCAATAATCTGCATCTTAACAACAACCAAAACAGTATTGCGGGTGGCGTATTGGCAGAACAGATTGCGACAGGACAGCCCCACGATCATCATCTGCTCGGTGCAGCTGGATCGTGTGGGATGAACATTCACAGTAACCACCACCACCTCATCGGGGTTATGGCCGGGACCAGCTCGAGCAGTAGCAACAGTAGCAATAGCAATGGCAGCAGTAATGCTTCGTTTCAGATTCCGTCCAACAGTGGAAGTAATAGCCCTGCGTCAAGCATTTCCATCAACGGAGAAATCCTGGGTGATTACTGTCCCGTGCTGAGCGCGGAGGAAAATCCACATTATTTCACTAAAAATAAGATCCTGTACGAGCTGTACATCGAGCGGATGAGCAGACTGCAGTGAGGGCCACCAGCAACACCACTGAGAGGACGATGAGAGGCAGCAAGGCTTTAATTCTGTCTATTTTAAACTACAGATTTTCATACATTTATAATTTCTCGAACAAGCTTGCTAATATGTTTAGTATTTAATAATGATGAACGTACGAGATCTTTTTGTGCGAGTTCAACAAGATTTAATTTGTGCCGAATGGCAATTAAAAATAGAAAAGGTCTGAAGACCATCAGATAAGCCTTAACTATAAGTACGAAAGCGCGATTTGAAGCAAATGATTCTAAATAAAATCAAATTCCTACTTACTTTAGCGATTCACTATCAAACTAACTCAAGCATCCGAATGTTTGTAGCTCTTTTCTTTTCCCTAACATGTGATGGGAAGCAGAAGCAATCCAAACAAAGCGACGATGATTAAGATTTTCAGCCACGGTTATATTTGTAAATCTTCGATTATGCTTTATTTAGTCACGACGGACGATGTGTGAATTATCGGTACATATGTTACGGTTTCTTTACGCGATGCATTTTTCTAGTATGCGTTCTTTACTAGGGAGAGATAGACGCTTATTCGATACTTCTAATAACTCATGGCTCGTTTTCTTACTATGCATGAAGAAATACAATAAGAGTGTAATACGCAACAGAACCACAGAAACGTGAATATTGCCTTACTTAAGGGACTCTTTTGTCACCAACAAAGCGAACCTTGTGTGATTGCTTATATGGTCGCGTAATGATCATCCTCTAGCCTCCGGTCAAAGGGCCTTGGGGGATGTTATCATTGCTCAACGGTTACAATCTAATGGAATATAACAACTCTAAACCCTACACTGTGGTGCGCACGGTCGATGGCTTTTACGGCGAACGGATGATCTGCTCGTAAGCAGTAAAGATGATCGCACCGACCTCGACCGAGCGTGTTTTGAGACTGAGCGTGGCGTCAGAACTGCCGGGCGATAGTTTTAACTCCAACAGCACCCATATGTTGTTCGTCAACTTTAACGACTGATACAGCATATCCTGTCCCTCGACATTACGCTTCGCGATAGTAAAGATATTGTTCGCCGTCATCTTAGCCGCGACGGTATCGGCCGTACCGACGATGCCGTGCAAATTGTACTGAATCTCATTCGCGGCTGGAATTTCCTTCCACGTGGTCAGGAACACACGCTTATCCAGCTGTCCGTCCTCGACGAACAGAGCGTTTCCGTGCACCAGACAGGCAAAGTAGAAAATGTCCACGTTGTTCTTGATGGCGACCTGGAGATTGTTCAGCGGTTCCATGCGCTGCACCGGCCCCGTCGTGCCAAGCGGGAGCGATGTGTCAACAGACTGCGAAGGTTGCAGAGGAGCAACTTGAAGCGGGGCACTCGGCACCAGTCCGAAGCTGTTTTTGTTCAGCTGGATGGCAAAACCCGTCATTGCCTGCATCGCTTTGTTGGTGAACGTCATGTCCATGTACACCTGCCCGGCTCGGCGGGAGAAAGTACCCTGAATCTCTAGTCCCTTGCCCTTGTCGGCCGGAAGCCAAGTGATTTTCGGGATCTGAATCATGTTGGTACTGCTCACCGGACCGATACCGAAAATATCCCCGAGCAGTCCACCCGCAGCTGATCCTCCGACTGGTGCCGCAGCCGCTGGTGCAGTGTCGTTCGATGCCACAGGACCACCGCCGAGCAGAATGTCCAGACCACCGCCAAGCAGATCCACATTGCTGCTTGCTGGGACGGGAGCGGCCGGAGCGGCCGGTGCCCCGATATCCATCGAGAGCAGATCGCCAATCAACGATTCTTGGTTGGGAATGACGGTAGCCTCCTGGACGGAGGAAGAGCTATCCTCTCCAGCGGCTGATGCCGAACGGTTCGGGAGTGACTTGCGAACACCTGCACCGCGTCCCTCTACGAACGCTGTAGGTGGTTTGTGGTACACACTGGCCAGTGAGCTAATGTGACAAATCAGTTCGTCGAGCAGTGTCGGTTCCAGCAAATCGGTCTCTTCGGAAATGAGCGGCTTGTCTGCCAGCACTACCTCCTTAGCAGCGGCCGGATCCGTCGACAGTAGACGCCAGTAGATGAAGCCACGATCGCGCAGATCCGGATTGTCCGAGTCTTGTGTGGCCAGCGATAAGATGTGCTGTACGAGCTCCTGTGTGTCGGCCGGGCGCTTGAGGAACAGTTTCACAACGGCCGTTAGCAGCTGCAGCTGCACTTGTGCATTTTCGTCCTGGAAACCCTCCAGAAAACCGTCCAACAATTCGTCGGCGTTGTCGATTCGCTCGGCATATTCGCCGATGATCCATACCATCGAAGCGCGCGCCTCCGGCTCGTCCAGGGTGTCCAGGTTTTCGCACAGCGTGCTAATGATGCTCTCGTACTTGTTGGGATACTTGCGGAAGATGTCCTTTATCACGACGATCGCCTCCTGCACCACGTAGTTCACCTTCGTTTGGATGAGATCAAGCAGCGTGGAGACACACCGTTCGGCCGACGGTTCCACCTTAATCGCACATCGTCCGATCGCACGAACAGCCTTGCGCACGAAATCAACGTCCACCTCGGTAGCGTACTCCTTCAGTTCGCTCAACACCTGCGCAATATTGCTCTGGTTCGCCAGACGAATCATGATGTCCAGTTTCTCCAGCTTCACGTAAATAGGATCATTGTACTTGACAAAGAACACTTTCATCTCGTGCTTCAGAATGTCTGGACGCTTCTGCACGATCAGATTGATGTTGCGGAGCGCTACGTATTGCACCTCCGGCTCCGAGCTCAGCAGCGTCACCAGCGGTGGGGCTAGCTTTTTCGTCAGCATCGAACAGAAATCATTATCGCCGGCTAAAATCTCCAACAACTTCATCAGCACCTTGATCGCGCTCAGCACGACGGCCGCATTAGCGTGGGCCAAACGGGGAGTGATTCGTTCGCAGATCGATTGAGCCTCACGCTCGTCTTTGGGTGTATAGTTTGCCAGGGAGTCAAGGATAAATACCTGACCCCACTCAGTACACTCGTTCAGTGCCGTCAGCAGCTTGTTGATCGTGACGGAGTTCATTTCGACCAGCGGTTGTCCACTCGCACTAGCCTCGTTAATTTCACTCAGTGCCGCAACGGCATTGGCCACCACCATCGGGTTCGAATCGGACAGCAAATCCTTCAGCTGGTCTAGAAAACCTTGATCTTCCACCTGGATTGGGAGTTTAACACACTCAATTTAGTCAATGGAAAGTGTTTTCTACTATCAATTTTTACTCACCATTGAACTGGAAATGTCGTACAGCTTTGCCACACATACAGCAGCAGTCTTGCGTACGTACGGATCCTCGTCTTTCAGACACTTGCGCAAGGGTTCGCACAAGTATTCCGTGATCTTATCCACACGGATGCAGCCCATCGTGCGCACGGCCAAAGCACGGATCAGTGGATTCGTGTCCTCACAATCCTGCGTAGGTGAGATGAGACCCGTTAGTAACCATTTCCGAACGTTCTAAAGTGCGATCGCACTCGCTCGCATTTCTTATGTGGTCTGCAATCAGCACCCATTTCAGAAAACGTAATGTTTCTAACGAAATGAAAACAACTAGAAGCACTCGTCATAAAAAAGGACAAAGAATAATCACAAAGGACGAGCGGCGGGCTAACAAAATACTTCCATACTTATATACAGCTTCCAACTGAAATCGAGCGAACCTAATCGAACGCAATTAAACTGCAAATGAAATCAGAACCTGCATTTTATTTTATTTGGCAATCATGTGTGTAAAAGGAGAGGCTGATAAATTAAGACAAACCAAAACACAACATTGAGGCCAAATGGAATATGACGAATGGAAGAATGGACGATGATCCGTGCTAGGAAGAACAGTTTTTTTTATGTCGAAAAATATGAATTTATGTAAAATTTAAAACAATAATTATAGGCATGGTGCAAAATGACGTCGAACAGACAAAACTGTGATTAAGTAGATACCATAAGCTAAGCAAAAACTTGTAAAATGCACCTGAGTTGGTGATAAAATAAGGAATAAAAATGCAAAACTTATTAGCAACACGTTCGCAGTGCACCTTCTCCGCGAGGACATTTTTACTACTTTCTATCCACTATCGTACTACATTCCGTATTATTTGCTCAGAACATTTACTAACATTGTGCTGTAGTGTGCAAACTAGCGTCTAAGGTTCTAAACTATTGTTTTGGTTTGCTCGTCAACTATATCAACTACACGAACAATGACATATAAACAACAAGTAAAGAAAACTGAACCTAATAAATTGCATTGAAACGAAATAAAGACTTAAAAGAATCATCAAAAAACACAGAACGGGTTGGATAAACACTGCAACTCATAACATCAAGACAGTTCTTGAACACAAAATGATTAACGATCGAAAAAGGGGTTAAGGAATAATATAAATAAGAATTTCAAAGCTAAAAACTCAATTTGCAAGATTTTTGGTTTGTTTGATTACCTTAACGAGTTGAGAATGTGGCAAATCCTTACATAGTTTTTTTTTTTAATAATGTTATTAACGGATACATAGAATTCATATTTTTATTTGATTCAGTTTTATCTCATCATAACGGGTAGTGGTTTTAGAGAGAGAGGAAATGCAAAAGATCATTTAAAGGACGTGTAAAGTTTGGTTCGAAAGGAGAGAGGAGCGATGGCATTAGCAATGGAAGATAAAAAAAAACAAGACAAGAAAAAGAAAGATACCAAGTTTAGTTCTATGAGCGTGTGGTAGTAGTAAATATTTGTTGAATATATTTAAGGACAAATTTAGTGAAACAGTCATAAGAAGCATGATGAGAAAGGTGGATATCGTTAGTATGTGTGAATAGATCGAACGTTAAAATTAGATAAATCAGTTAACGATGATTCTAAGCGTGATAAATTATCAAAACTCTAAACAATAAACAATTCAAGAAAGGAAAGAAAAGCACAGGCGGAATTCAAGAGTACACATATAAAATGAATATCGAAATACGTAAGAGTGCAAAAAGATGCGAACGTAACAACACACGTAGGGAAAATCAAAACCGAAAACCTCTCCTTTTAAGATAACAATAATCAGTTGAAACAAAACGAGATTCATCGTAAACTTTTGTTGGCGCAAAGAATACAATTTGTATATCTGAAAACAATAACTTGTCTGGCGCATCTGATTGCAAAAGAATGTTATGTCTATCTTAAAAACTATAACTTGTCTAGTCGGTGGTAGGAGCGCCACATTCGTAAACGTTGGCCTCTAGTCAAAAGTGGTAAAACATTTATACGAAAATAGATGAGTCTGTTTCACAACAATGAAGGGGAAATATTCCACCACTGCTGTGACAGTTTCATCTGTTGTAAAATTGAATCTTTTCATTGAAACAAAATACGCTGGAAGAGTGCCAATAATGTTGGCGCATAAAGGGTTACATATTCGAATGAGACTAAACAATATAGAACTTTAATAAGATGGATGGATCATTGACTACCAAAAAAAGGAAACGAAAGCGGAAGAACAAATTTCATGTGGGATCGATATGAACAGTCGAGAAGTTAAGAGAGATCGATTTGAGCGGAGGAAAACTAAGGCTGTGTCTCACGTCGACTAACAAATACTTACCTTAACAAACGTGTTGACCGCCATGATGGCCATATCGGGCTGGGACTTGGCGTAGTTCATCAGATACAGATACACCAACTTCTTCAGCTCCAAGTTGTCCGTTTGCATGCAGTTCACCACATCGGGAAACAGGGCCGACACATCTTTCCCCACCGTCATGCTGGCAATGACCTTAAATTAAGAACCGCACAGAAAACACAAGCGTTATTAATTGCTTCAGAATCGGTTTGAAGGGAATCCTCGTTTCTCCTACCTTCTTTACCGCTTCCTTTTTCTTCTCTTTTTTGTCATTGTTGAGCTCGGATTTGAGTTCAAAAATTTCACCCTTCTTGGTGGTGGTAAAGTATTTCGAATCCGTCATCTTGGGCGAGTCAAATATGCGAAGTCTGTGGAGCAGATGCAAAAAACAAGGAAAAATATGTTCAAACTGTGCTCTTTTGACGTTTTTCCGTGCATGTCGATGCAACTGGTTAGAAGCGTATCATTACTGGATTGGGGCGATGGGAATCATGCTAATGTTTTGGATATCGGTGCGTTCACGTCACAGAAAGTTCCCGTCGCACTCCGTGGAGCTGTGTATCGATGTAACTGAACACAAACACTGCGCACTGCGTTCCCATCCGAGCAGGCCCACACCGTACCATAAACAGTGAATGTTTGTTGATGACTGGCGGGCTGCTGTGAGAATATCTAGTTAGCTGCTTGCTTCGCAGTAACGCACTAAGTTCGGTGGAGGGGGAGTTTTCCTCGCTTCAACCCTTCGGTTGCGCTCAATGAAGGGATGTCAAACGGTTGCAGCAGATATAGCGCCAGCGGTGGTTGGGATGCGATTGTGCCCGCCCCGGGTTATTATTTACTTCATAATATACCATAATTGTTCGATGCGAGAAAATAGTTCAATGTATGTGCAATGACAGAAAACAACATATCCTATGGTACCGTGCACTTAGTTAAAATCAAGATGAGGAGAATGCCGTTCCGCACGATATGTCGTCATCGTTCGCGACGGATCATCATCCCCAAACACTAAGGGGTATGACGTAGTCGAAAGGGGGGAGGATTTGGTTCTGCATTCGTAAACGACGTGTAATCAACATCACCAACAAGATGTGCGGCGTTCAGTTGAAAAGATCGGAAACGCTTGTTAAGCAACTCCCATTAGACCCTGGAACAGGGTCCCACTCTCCCTGATAAAGTCGCTAGCGCACATAGCGATGATAGCGCCGGATCCGCTTACATGGACGGAATTGTGTGGAGGCGAAAAATCGATTCTGCTCCCGGGAACACCAGCTCCGTTTGCTTTGCATAGCCGCTGCCTTTCTTCAGATAAGATAAACATGCATGCATACCTTTGCGATTTGCGGGACTCCTGACGCCTGGCTTCTTGGACGCTTTAATCCTACGCTGATATTGTTTAGATAAACGAAAAACGATTTTAATCCGAAAAAATACGCCTATTTCTTGATTTTCACCCACTTCAACACGAATGCAGTTTTTTCTTCGAGTGAATTGTCAAATCTCACTGCCTCCACAGCAAAACTCACTTCGGCTGGACTTCGGCCAGCAGCAGCTTCGGGTGAAACGTCTGACCACGTTGACAGATGACAGTGGCGGAAGACGTTTGATGCAGGGTTCGTTTTAAATTAAACTTCTATGGTAGGTATCTGCTCCGTTTAAATTTGATAAATTATTTATTTTATCACAATGAACAATTAAATTTTCGTAATATTTTTTTTAGCATCTACTTCATTCGTTGTATCGCTTTTGATAAAAAGGATTAAAATCAGGATTGTCCAATAATCTTCATCATACCAACGAATTGTTCTAGCAAGTTGTGGCAAGTATATTTTTTTGCTGCTTGTTACTTATTGCCCTTTGCATGCCTTTGCCTCTACAAAGTTTATCTGTCTTTTTGAATTTTCAATTTTATTTATGTTCGAGAAATTAAAAAAATTCTCGAATAAAAGTTTGTTTTTTATTGTAGCCAATGAAAAGACCAACATAATTTTCTGTTTGGAAAACTGTTTTGCTCATTCCAACCCATATTTCTAGATAAATGGCCCTAGTCGTGATACAATAAAACACCATGTGATCGGTGCTTTTGATGTAAACTACAATGATTAACACGAGCATTAACATTTGGTTTACAGAATAGAAACTCACAAAGAAAGAGCGAGTGGGAGAGAGAGAGAGAGAGAGAGAGAGAGAGAGAGAGAGAGAGAGAGAGTATTTTTGTTACATTTACACTACAATGAGCTTTTCCCCAAAATTCTCACGAGGACTTTACACAAAAGCTTAGTGCCGCTCTCATTTTACCGCCTCTTCTCGATGTACTTATTCTGTCACACTCGGTGCCTGCCTCTCGCTCCCCCAAATTCGTTTCTTCTACAGGACTTCGTATTTGTCGCTCTGAGCGTGGCTGGATAAAAGCGAAAGCAAAAGCCCACTCAGTGTTTTCCATGACAATTTTCCATGTCCGAGTCGTGTCTCGCGCAAAGCCAAAGTTTCAATCGAACCAGTCGGATGGTTTGCGGTCGACGTGGTGTGTTGAGATTTAATTTGTCCTTCAAATTCTGGTTCTCGGTGTTCCATCGTCAGCAAGTGTAGTTCCAGCAGCACAAGCTGTGTCTTTCCCTTGGACACCGCAGCCAGGAGCATAATTCGTCGGAAATCGTGAGTGCAAAAATGCGTTATTATCGTTATATACAGTGATATAACACAACAGGTTTGACCAGACCAGACAGCAGACCAAACAACAGCCAAAACGTAGCCTTGTACTTCTGGTGTTCCTAAATGGCGACGATTAATGCGTCCTTGTCCACTTTCAATGCCGTCTGGCAGCAGTGCGGACCAATTGGCTGAACTAAAGCGTGCAGTTTCACGTTATTCTTCGCTCTAAAGAGCACTATCTGTCTGATCTGCGAACAAGAAACACATGAAAGGTGTAAAAGTTTTCCCAACTATAGGTTCCAACACCACTCCCGCAAAACGGTGAAAAGTGAAAAGCGCGCGCGTGTGTGTGCGTGAAATTGTGTGCATGTGCATGTGTGTTGTTTTAGAGAGCGTAGAGTCAGGTGAATGGTGGCAGTGAAGCAACGCACGCGGAAGGAACCTCGTGCACAAATGGAAACCGCGTAAAAGGAATGAATGCGCCACATTGACGCGATTTTCATCAAAGGAAACCGTGAGCAAAGCAAAGAGGGAAAGAAAAAGAAATAAATAAAAGCGAAAACGAAAACTCTCCCTTCCACCTTCGCCGAATTACAGCCTGTCCACCACACGCCATTCGAGTGCGCGTGGGTGCGTGCGATCCAAATCCGAGCTGCCGAACCCTAAGCCGACGAGGACACATCGGCGTGAAACAACCGAACCTTTGTGTATGTGTGTGTGTTTGTGAGTGGTTTTTCTTCTATTCAGTAGCGCTAGCAAAAGGCTGTTGCTGAAAGCGGACCCAACATGTAAGTATAATGCCTTTCTGTTCAGTAGAGAAAGTAGAAAAAGCGTTCGAAAGAGAGCCGCTGCACAGTTTTTAGGGCGGAGCGAGCGAGAGGAACCGAAAAGAAAAGCTCCCATGAACAAAGTTCTACTGCCGAAAGGAAAATCGCCTGTCCGAGACAGAATACGGACGGACGAAAAGAGACGAAAGGCGGCCCAATGTTAGGGGGTCATGTGGAACTACGTAGGGGAAGGGGAAGCGGGATGCAATGTTGAAAGAATGTAAAATGTACATGCGAATGGATATTGAGGCTTAAGGTTTCCTTTTGATCCATTGAGAAAAGATAAAGGCTGAAGTTAACAGATGCGAGTGTTAGTATCGGTGCTTTGTTTGATGGTTTTAAAAGAAGCTTGATTCATTTCAGGGGAATAATGTGTGTGCGTGTGGAAATGATGGAATCAAGAAAACTCACGCCTGGCTGGAGCACACAATTGGAAAACGCATTCAACGGCAGCTGGGTAAACAAACGCTGTAATGGTGTTTTCAGACAGATTACCATTTTCCCCAGCTGGAAAAACAGTCCTTTTGGACTCATTTGCTCCGGACAGGCATTTCGATACACTTACCCGCTCGTCCTCACCCTTCCCCTTGATGTAATGGCTGAAAATTATTGGAGCACCAACGAAATTACCCTCATCAGGGAGGGCTACTCAGTATCTCTCTCTCTCTCTCTCTCTCTCTCTCTCTCTCTCTCT
>KB669725.1:653591-775258 GCA_000349105.1 Anopheles epiroticus
TTACTTACTTTTTGTATCCCTTCAGAATGGGTTCGATTATTTCAATCAACGAAATGGAATAATTACTCGCAGGCAGAAACTCTCCTACAGCCCGCCTTGTGCATCCATCTCAGAAGCACACGCGTTAAATTAAGCCAAACAACGCAGTGACCGTTGCCAGAGCAACTTTCTTTCCAACGGCCGACACCTATGAGATGTTCACGGGCACGTGTGCCATATGCGCAACAGAGCTGGCGACAGATTACGTCATCGTTCTCGTGCGCGGGCGGAACAGAACGCCTGGTCTGTTCCTTCCTCCTTCTCCTTGATCACCCTAGAACAAAGAATCTCGTCCTTGCCCTCCCACGCAGAATTTTACGTGGATGACGACATGACGGCCGGAAAACACGAGCCGGAACAATAAAAGAGACTCCGAGCGATCAATGTCTTCCCCGCATCGCTCCACATGGTTGTCACAAAGGAAAATGCGATGGCGACACGGTGACAATCCAGACGGCGTCGTCGACAAGAACAGACACATTTAGGAACTTTTTGTGCGACTGTCTTCTTTTTGTTGCGTCGAACCCGGCTGGACTGTACTATCTTATCAAAAAGTACAGCCATACTCCATTGAGCCACCCATTCAAGAAGAAGGATGATGGTGATGATGATGTTGCAAAACGTGTCCTTCACGCACGTACGCACACACACAAACACACACACACACACACACACACAAACCATAAAAGTGTGATTATCCTTAATGCACTTTTTTCCATTCTTTCTAAGCACAACCGGGCGGTGCGATGGTATAATATGTGCTCGGTTTGTACCTCCCACGTACAAATTCGAGTGCCATTCTCTGCTGCTGCAATATTCTGTGAATTGCAAATCGAATTGATCCTAGAATGCTCAGCACACATGCACACCCACACCTATACGGTGATTTCTGGATTTGTGGGACACGGCAGGATCTGCCCCAAACTGTCAATTTTGTCACTGCACATCGAAGTGTAGTGCATCTTTCCCAAATCCTGTATCCTGAATGTATTACCGGGTTCTATTATCAGCATCGAACAGGTGCCGACGCAAAGGCAATCAAATTTGTGTGATGCTCTTTTCTGTCTTCGTCTCTGCTTTAGGTGAAAAGGGTTATTTGGAGCGGCTCTAAACTACCTCAAGAAATTTCGTCGTACGAGGTTTGGTAAGCGAGGGAGTCTGTAGGTAGTAAAATGTTCAAAACCAGTTTTATGTACAAGATCTATTGCTTGAGCAGTACCATGATCTTTCAAATATTAAACGCTTTCTTTTGTGTGCTGCGGCGCAAAACTGTCTCGCGCTTCAAACAATGGGGCTGCTGCTCGATGCGCCTCGCTGATGGTACCTTTGCGACCGTCCGTAATGTTTTATGCATTCCTTCCCTAGCTGCGAATGGTTCGAGTCGATGGAGCTGTTAACGGTTGCTTGAATATCTACTTCGTGATCCTTGCAATCCCGCCCGGCAAGATAAGCGCAATAGCAGCATCTGCATGGCACTATCACTACGCTTGCCTTTGCTGTCCTCTTGCTTTACACGGATGGATAAACAATTCACACAATTTCTTTCTTCCCTTATCCCTGTCGCAGACTGTCGGCTTGCTGGAATTTCAGATAAAAGAAATGCTTTTCCTCCAGCGTGGGGTAGCGCAAGCGAATCCGGCACGGGAATGATTGGAAAACGGGCAAAACTTTTGTGTGAAGAAATGAAACAGCGCAGCACAGCACACAAAAGATACTAGCAGCCACGAATGCCTCTAACAAGAGGGAAATGAAATAAAATCATCAGTTCAGTTGAAGATGGTTTGTTTGGTTTATGAAAAATGTGGTTTTATTATCTTTATGACACAGTTGATAATGTGAAAGAAAAAAATGTTAAATTCATAGCATAATTTTTTAGCTCACTTCGGGCAGGTTCCATGAAGTACTTTGGAAAATGTTGCAAGAGATGGAAAAATGCTCAGTACGGTCGGAAGTCGTTTATTGGAAGGAAATGAAATAAAATCATTTAGACATATTTCCTGTGCACAGATTGTGATTAACTGGATCAGCTGCTGGGTGTAATGTAGTGTGGATCTCGTGCAAGAGGAACGCTATTTTAAGACATCTTCCAACAAGCGGCCAGAGTGTGTGAGAGCACCTTTACAGCAGACCACCATCGCCACCTGTTGGAAGCTATCAAGTCCGATGCTCGTCTGTGTTTTGCTGTATGGTAAGATGTTTAAATATTTAGGTTAATCGATAAGGTTGTTGGGCGTCAGCACAGCTTATACAAGAACACTTACCAGTTGGAAAGAGTAAAGTTGTGTAAAATAATTCCAAATATTTTGTCTAAAATGTAACAAATTCTCTTCCAAGGATGCGCCATCTTACCTATTCTAGTATGAACCGTTTCCCAAATATTTTTAACGCTGGATATATTACAATTTCAATCGCGTTATGGCACCAGGAGCGGAATACATAACAGCTTTCTCGTCGGTCATTCCTTTTTTGTCCAAAGTTTGTCACCAATTATGGGGGACACTTTGCGTTCGTTTGTCAACTTTTCAAGTGCCCACTTCTGCACTCAACGGTAGAAGGATGGTACTACCCGCCGGGAGACCGGCGTGAGATGAATTCCGATGTCAAAACAGTTGTTTGAAGAGTGTGATGTGCGTGCATTTTCCACAAGGTTAAAGATTTGTCATCTGAGTTTTCCTTTCTGTTTTTGCTTCCAGGTTCAAGAAAAAACCAACATCGTCACTCCACACTCGAGGATGTGGTTTCCCTCCTCTCCCCCGTCCCATACAACGGATGATAAATAGTATCCGTCCACCTTCGTCATGCCTCCGAGCGACAGGTTCCATCTGCGCCCTCCGGCCGTTGAGTGGGGTTTTCGTTTTTTTTTTTGGTGGCTACCACCAGCAGAGGAAGTAGATGATTCCTAGTGGCGCACATTTCGTTAAGGCTCAAAACCAGAAGCCCACAGTCCGTCCTGCCCCGCCCCGTTGAGAAAAACAACATGGTTTGGCTCTTTCCGAGCGATGATGTGAACCTTTTTCCAACCCGGTTTCCTTTTTTCCTGATGACACGCGAGCACCACACATTCGAAATTGTGGCCAAACATCCTGTGATCGACGGTCTATCTTCAGGCGAAGAAAACACATATCACTGACCAACAGCGGGGACGGCATTTTGCTAGGGTCGGTCAGGCAAATCAAATAAAACAAAGTGTAACACATAGCAGTAGCAGCAGCAGCAGCTTCGGAAGCAACATCTGGAAAATACCTTCCGGTCGAGGTTGCTCACATGACTAATGGCGGCCTTGTTTCGTGTCCGCAGTATCTATGAACTTCGGGTTGGACAAGCGCTTGCCATTAGATCAGTACAGCATTGGCAGTGGCAGTGGGAGTTCCCTTTTTGGAGAAAGGTTAAAGGTGTCGCAATATTTTTCAAACTCGTCGCAACTGGTCAGCAGCAGTAAAGTCCTAAATCAAATGGATGAAACGCTCGTAAAATTCACATCACCTTCGCTGGACGGAGCTATTTAAGGCCAACCACCACCAAAACGCTTTCCACACATTATGGCCGGCTAACATGGCAGAAAGCATTCAAACGCCTACTCACATACACACATACACACACACACTCTTTTGCACCATCCGCTTGCTTTCATCCTTTCTAATTTGTTTTTGCTCTTGCAGCGGAAAGGGAAAAGGGGTAGGGAAAATCGTCCGATAAGCTCACCTTGGGTAAAAGTTTTACCCTTATGTTTGACCTTTTTCTCTAATCGAATGCCGCTCGTCCGTTCGCTAGGGGTGAGTGTGTGTAAGGATGTTTGTTTAGTGCAGGTGATAGGACAGTGTAGTTGAGATTTTCAAATGTTCTCAAACCAACCAATGGCCGTTGGCGTGGTAGGCAGGCAATAAAAGTGGACAGATTTTCGCCAAGCAAAAAACGAAAAAACTGGAGCCGAACTTTACCCTTTTGCACGCAAATACTGACGGACAACGGTGTTGGTGGCGACGGGATCTATCGACCGGGCCCGATTCGAATCGTAAAATGAATCATTATTGATCTCTCACCCCCAGCAAGGGTCGTTGTTCGACAGGAGCGGGCAACAAGTTGCTACAGAATTGGGACGTGCGATCGGTGGATGAAGCCATCAAGTGGAATGTCGGTAGTAAAAGTGTTTTCGTGCAAGTTTTGGACGTGTTTTGACGTCGCTCGAAGCTTGATGGCAATTGATGTGTACTGGCAGCTAGCGTTACCGTTACTTATTGATTATTACGAATTTAATCGTATAAAACTACACGCCTCCGGACGGGACGGGTGGTTTTCCAGGGGGAGGGGGTCTGTGGTAAACAGCAACTGATATCTCTGACTGCTATTATTATAATCTGTCGATGTGAGGGTCGGTGGCTAATGCCTGTTTGTTTTTATTAATTTATCGTTCGCTGTATCACTTCACACCTAGCCAGCTTGAAGGGAGAGCTGGGCCTCCGCCCTTCCCGGCACGGAATCGATACGATCAATTCTGACCGACTCGCGAAACCAAGGGGTCACGAAATGAGCGATAATTAAATCGACATTATTTCCCCAAACCACAGCATGGCGGGCGGTGGCAACGCAAACGGGTGGCGGTTTTTCCGTTTCGACGTCGTTACTTCCATCGTTGTCTCTCATATTGAACGCATTATCGCCACCCAAACCAAAGCGCCGTGCCATGTCGTTTCGGTATTTGGCTGGTTTGGCGGCGCTAAGTGTAATAAAGGCAAAGGTCCTGCGCTCCATCCATCCATTAATCCATGCTGGCCATTCTGGGCACTTATCCTGCCGCCGAAAGAAGCAATCGGCGGTGTGTGGCGCACATGATTGAATACACCATACACAGACGCATTGTGATAATGCTACAACATTACACTGATGGAGTAAATTATTTATTACGCGCTCTGCCGACGGAATGAAAATTGGACCGAACCCGTAGAGCACGCCGGCGGGTAAGGGGCAATGGTTTTGTATTCACCGATAGTGCGGAAGGTAGCTGTTTGCCATATCATTGTTTTCACAGCAGGGACACGAACGTCTCGTAACAATACACAAAAAAGCCGTAGGAAAACAAATGTACTGCCAACACTCAATCAAGTAAGTGTTAACCACACGGAAAAAGCACACAGCTGATATGCTATAAAATGAAAATGAAAACTGTAAATCGAGTTTTAAAAGCCACAAAAAATGGGTGAAATAAAAACACTCAAAGAGTGGGTGGGTACGAGAGAAGGAGAGAGAAAGAGTGAGCGGGATAGATTGTGAACAAATTGAATTGAGTTTGATCCATGTCATACAGAGTGGGTATTAAGCGAAAGCTTTATAAAAAAAAAGTTTTTGTGTGGAATTAGCGAACAAAGCGGTTCGGTTGTCTAATGGTATTTACACTTGTGACAATTTGTTAAATTGTCTGCATTATCTTCGGCTTTAAAGTGAACAAAATACGAACTGGAAATTCGATGAAAAAAGGGAGAAGAAATCACACAAATCTTAAATAAACCGACAGCCGATAAGGTTGAAAAAATCGATATAACTTTGTAGAATGTTTCTTTATGTAGTTTTGAGTCGAGCTAGGAGGTGGCTTGCCTTTCAGTGGCCACTGCAGGAAGAGAAAATACCTTCAAATCCTTCCTCACGATCAGCTGATGTCGAGAAGGAAAAACAGAAGCGAAAATATGATTCTTTTTATCTTTCTCAGACAGGCCCGAAGGCAGTTTTTCCTTCGCAGATTGTTACTATCGACAGCGGCAGAACGTAGGCTTTCTCAATCCGCTATCGGGCCTCGCTTTCACGGCAGCTCCACAGAATGGAGGCGCCTGGTGGAGATGACATTAAATTAAATCGCTTTTGTGAAATGTGTTGAGTTTCCCTTCACCCACCCGAAATAATAAAGCGTTGTGATGCAATAAATTTGGCCAAACAATTTATCATTCACATGCAAAGCCTCATTGGGTTTCTCCGATTTCTCTCTCTCTCTCTCTCTCTCTCTCTCTCTCTCTCTCTCTCTCTCTCTCCCTTTCTCTTCCTCTATCTCTCTCTCTCTTTTTTGTGAGGGTTTACAACCGGCATTGGGTCGGTGAGTGTTTTTCCGGCGAATTGTTCAAAAACCATTTCAGGCATCATTGAGGGCGGAAATTGAACTGTAAACAGTCATTTCCGACGAATGCTACAATAGGCCTGTGATGGGCGTTTCGAAAATTGGAAGCCAATAATAGCGATAGTATGTCTTCCTTCTCATTACGAGCAATTATACCATCGGCAAAGCTTACCGCCTATTGCCAGCGGTAACAAGCGGTAACTTTATCAATAGAAACACGCGTACTTAATAAACAATTAGTTTGAAGCAGCTTTGAACTGAGACACGACCACAGGCAGATGCGTTTCGATTCTGTTTGAAGGACGATTCAGGCGCTTCCCCTTGCAGGGCGAATGATTCAAGCGTGGGAAACGAGATTTATCCAGTATCGAGTTCCTTCAACATTTCTCGGCACATAAGATGCCTTACCTTGGTTGCGCTTATTAAAAATGTATTTTTGCATTTACCTTATCATCTTGTCTCCCCTGAGCGTACCGAAAGGGGTTGAAAATCATATTCCACTTGAGCCAGAGCACGAAGGGCTATTAGCTGTTATCACAATGATTATCAGTATTATCGTCACCATAGAAGGCAGTGTGTTTGCAGCCTAGACTGTCCCCTTTCGCTGCGCTTCTAATGGTTATGGTTGCGCAAACAGTAGCAGCAATGGTATTAAAGCGTCTTACAAAGGATTCTCTTGCCTTTCACCGCACCTGCAAAAAGGCCAAGGGTATGAAAAGGTGACGAAATAAAAGGTGCACTAAGACTCGGTTGGGTTGTGGCTCGCCTGCTCCACTCACCCGCGACTGAATACACATTGCGCGAGGCCTTTTTGCACGGTGGTGGCGGTGTGATTGACTGCAGACCGGGGCTGCGGAGAGACTTATTGAAGTAATTAGCAATCAATCTTCTTTTATCACCGTATTACGCGAGTGCTGCGGGACAGTAAACATTGGGCTAGCGCACTCCCGGGCCGATGCGAATACGGCTTGTGCAAAGCGGGAATCCTTGTACAAAGCGGGTATGGCACCACGTTGTACCCTTGCATCGATCGAACAAGGCTGGAAAGAAACTTTCAAAGCAATGACCAGCACCAGGATGGCAGTCCTGACTTTTCCCGGAGAGTCAGGAAAGCCTAACAACATGACAACATGTCCACGTGGGTGAGGGACTACCGCTTGGAGCACAAATGAAATGCTAAATGGTTCGCCTCTTGTGCTCGCAACAAGTTTTAATGTGAAAACCCCCAATCCAATCGAAACGAAACCTGGCCGCTCGGGCTAAGGAAGTGAGCGGTTTGCCGAGAGGCGTAAATGGATCGAGCAAACATTGGACCACGGGAAAATGGAAAAGACAGGCACGGAAGTACAAACAGCAGGCCTGCGGACGGGTAAACACAGTCATTAGATTCAAACGCAATAATGACATTTCAGTTGACCGTAGCAGCAGCAGTTTTGCTGGAACTAGGGCACACTTTCTCCTTCTCAGACAGATTATTTGCATTCTCTGCTCTGCCAGATGGCACCGATGGGTCGTGCTTCGTTGATTAATGTTGCAATAAAAGGTGTGTAAGCGGGTGGGCGAAAGATATGTTGCTGAACCTAAACATCTACCCGGATCGGGCTTGCATTAATTAATTTAGTACATGATTCATTTTAATCAAGTCTGTTCAAATGCGAACATTTATGTTACGCTGGACTTTGTGCAGAAAGATAGTCAAGTTTTACAACAAAAGCGCTGTAACAAGCGGCACCCGAACTCGAAGGAGGTCACCAATCAAAAAGTTGCCACCGACTGATAGTCTGATATCCGACGTGACACCGTGAATCTGTTTCGAGTTGAGGCGGAACAAAACGGCACTAAACACTGTTCACAGGGCGCTGCTGATAAAACTTCGCTTCAATTCTGCTGCCCCGGAAGGTGGCACACTGCTATCGCTCCATTCCGCTCTCATTACAGTTGCCATTTTCAGGCGTCAGCTACCGACTGCTTGATTTCCCGGCTCTTCTCCACCCCCTTCACCCGGTCCTCCCTTACCCGTACCCCTTTTTTCACGGTAAAGTTAAAACCCGTGTATGGCGCTGGTGCTGCCGAAGCGGGACTTCGGGGTCGTAAAGAAATCCCCCGCGAGAGCGTTTATTTTTTATGGACAAATAGAAAAAGTTTGCTTTTGTTTGTTTCCGTGGTGGAGCGAGCGGGAGGAACACCGATCGACGAATACACTTTTCCGGTTCGTGGGTTTTCCACTGGTCAACCAGTAGGTATGTGGGCGAACAAAATGGGCAAAAGCAACGTTCCTACCGGAAGAGATAGGGGTGGTACGGTTTGGATGGGAAAATCTTATTTTCGCGCACTACTCCGCGCTGCGCTTTTGCAGATGGAAATCTTTCGCTGCACAGCTACCGGTGGTGATGGCCACCTAGTGACGGGGATGAATTTGGTTATGGTGATTTTTGTTTTATTATTCCACCTCGTGCTGTGACCCGTTCATCCCCATGCCCTGCAATCTGTAATCGAGTTTCCTAACATTGCGCTTTTGAGATGTGCTGTTACGGTTTTGTTTTTTTGCATCGTTGAATTATATGTCGTTCGCCAATACATCTTGTAGTGTAAACCTTTTCCATTGCATTGTCCTGGCAGAAACGTCTCCGTAGCTGTGTCGCAGCACACCGGTGCTTGCAGTACGGAATGAGCTCTCCCTATCGAAATAGGATTTTTGCAGTTTGCAAAATAATAGACCGCTTTTCAGAGACAGAGAGATCGAAGATGCAAATGAAGCATCGCAATCTATTTGTTATTCACGCTACGGCTGCACACATATAAAGACGATGGGACTTGCGAATGTTTTAACGAACGTTAGAGCAAGTACGGGCCGTGTAGGGGACAAGCACAGCAGCAACACGCGAAAAGCTTGTCGATCGATACATCATTCCGATTGGAAATTGGAGAAAAAGTTACTCACAAACACACAAAAAATGAATAAATGATGCATCGCTCAGCCCCGAATGAGCCATCCTTTGGCTGAAGAAAATTAACGTCCTGTGCCATACCGTCTGTGGCATAAATTGGTACATAATTCCTTCCCTCTTCAAAAACACGAACGACACGGAGCAAAAGCAGCAGCAGAACCTATGCAGGCGGCTTATGTGCTCTCGTGTGCTACGGGTACGACGTGCGACGGTCATAATTAATACCTCATGGTGTTTTTCTTCCGTAACCGGTCGCAAGTAATTGCCCCATTCAATCATGGTGAAATATGTTTGAAATTACACGTCACTTGTTTTCGACGAGCCGAACCTTACGTCGTTTCTTGCGTGGGCTTCTCCTTGGCTGGGGCATTTAAAATTAAAGCCAGATCAATGTAGCAGCACGAGAGAACCGTGCACGGTGCAACTCTTGCCCACTTACATTTGTCTTCCACCCGACGTGAGGAAACAAAATCGGACCCAGTTAAATTGAAATTACATTTTAAATTGCCATAAAATTCTCTTATCTCGCGTTTCGCCCCGCCGACGGCCACCAACGGCTGGCTGCTGCTACCCACGGTCTACTTTAGTCGGTGTAATTTTATTTAGGAATGCATTTTATATCGCATTCGAGACGACATCGTTCCTAGGAAGCCCCTCGGAAGTCAGCTGCGATGGTCAGCAGGATAATCGAGCAATTGTGGCCGTGCAATATACAGACCGAGCACCTCAAGCAGGTACTGTCGCAAAACAACGAACGGACGAACACGGAAAGCCATGTACCTTAATGAACGTGTAAATGGAAAGCAATCTGGTAATAGTCATTTCTAGTGCAAACAAGAAGCGAGTCCACCCCATTCCCGCACTGCACAGCTGACTGCAAACCGGGTTAATCGCGTTTACTAATCCCACGCTACCGCGTTCACTAGCACGTGGTACTAAGATTCAGTACGACGTCTAGTACGTCGCGCAAAAAGTGAGCCGTCCGGTGACATTTTAATAATTGCATGCCCGCAGTTTCAAAGTGAAATATTTTTTCTCGCCGTCGGCTTTGAGCTTGGTTGAAAGTTAAGTGGGATGACTTCTGCAACTGGTCGTGTTCCACACTGTGGGATGCAAAGTGAGCGAACAAAAATCAATAAGGGACGCAAAGTAAATGGAAAATAAAATAAACATCGTCCAAGAACTACTTGGGCTCTTTGCTTTGTGGAAAGGGTGGCAGGCAGTTTTGTGTTTCTTTCCAAACTTTTGCTCAGCGCTCTGTTCTTTGAGGTTGGAGGTAGTACAAGGCACTTTCTTCATTTGGAGTCTGGTGTTTCCAGCCCAGGTTGCGCGTTGTTCGTTCATGTAGGTTGGAAAGTTTCAAACAACCAACCGACCGACTCTCGGTAGTGGTCTCGGCCGGTAAGTCGAATCATAATCGCATACTAAACTTGAACAGTAGCATAGCACACTGACGCACGGCAGAGCTGCGTCCACCGAACTCTGTGTGCGCCATTTTTAATTAGATGGTCCATTGGGAGAAACTAATGGGAAACCCGTCAAAGCAGAGGGCCGGATAATGAATCGTGCCTCGTAATTCGTACACCGACAGCAGCTGCTGATCTGCTCCGCTTTGTGACGAGGCATTTATCCCATCGACAAATATTATTCCAACGTCCCCTCAACGTAGCGCAGCGTCGCCGATCGGGGACGAAGGATGTAGATTAGAGCTGTCGCGAAGGGAGTTGCAGGATTACACAAGCCCCTCCGTGGGGTGTCCTCTGGGGCGAGAAATTAGACGACATCCGCCCACAGATAAGCGAAACGATTTTCGGCGCAATACCTCCGGACTGTCCGTTGGCCCTTTCCCGGAAATGGAAACGATTCGATTAATACACTTACGACAAGGACAAATCTCAACCCATTGACAGTAGTTGCTTGCCTTTTTCCTCTCCGCTTCTGTAGCATAATCAAGGACATTGGTACGACTTGCTCTTAATCCGGGCAAGTTCGTGCAAGCCAAAGCAAACAAATTAGTTATTCTGTCTCAAGCAACGTCCGGTGTACCAAGATTGTCGAACTGGCATTTCCAATTGTGTGCTTCGTGCAGAAGGTGGAAAACATACAACAGTAAAGCTGGACGCGCCACATCATCCTGCATCGCGTGACAGCCAACTTTCGTGTTTTAATTGAAAAAAGGTGACTATTAAAAAATCTACGGTTCGCCCCCAATCTCCAGGTGTGCCAGTGCCAGAGGTTCGTGAGGAATGGTTTCTGTTAAATTAGCTGAATTTAATTTTCCTTACCCGTACAACTGTGCCAGCGGGCGAGTGGTTTCAGTTGATTGGGTAGCAGCGAATTGCTAATTTTATAAGCCCAAAATGGAATTTTAATGATAACTCGCACAATGCACTCACAACCCAAGTAATGCCATTATGGGCTGCTTGCTTCATTTCGGGTCCGTTTCGGGTAGAAGAAGGAACGAATTATGCTGTTTCGTTGTTATTTCTTCATCCGAGCACGTCCACAGTCTTGGCACGTTCTGCCTCCGTGCTCCACGTGTTGAGCTTAATTTAATCGATTGTTGCTAAAAATTGCTCAACAAGTCTTGTTAGGGGGACCTGAGACGTTTTTCAAGCCAAGCTGAAACGCTCACACACAAGTACACTTACACATAACCTTAAAACGATCGTAATGGAGCACTGTAGTAATATGGTAACATATTACGCGCTCGTCTCGGTACGGCGCGCGTAGAACAATGAAGTGACAACGTGAAAAGGCAATTTGTTCTCATTCGCGTCCCGCGTTTTCCACCCAGCCAAACCCGACCGACTGAACGACCTGCAGAGGATAAACAGTGCTCTCGCACCGATCCACACTCGAGGTCGGTCGTTATTTCAACGCGAGTATGATAATGGCATGGTAAATGGTTATCATGCGTCTGACATCAGCCACAAGACGAAGAGAAAGAGCCGCCGAAGCAGATACCGAGCTGTTGTGCCATCAACCGTCGTTCAATTTAAACCCACCACCGCTGTCGAGGACAGCTGTGCCGCATCCCGTATTACAAGGGATCGAGCCAGAGCCAGAGCGAACTTTCGTTAAGAAAATGGCAAGAACGCAAACCCGCAGCACACGGCTGCCACCAGCACGAGCAATCCATATCATCGGTTTTCGCTCGCCTTATTGCACTCATTTTCCAACCCATCGAACGACCCATCTTTGCACTCGAGCTCACATCGTCGAAAACTGATTCTGATCTCAATGTAATTAGCTGTACACGATTCGATTGCGTTGCGGGCAGAAGTGATCATCCATCATTTGCACACAATTTATCTTTCCTTATTTTTTACACACAGCTCCTTCGGTACGTCTCGACCCTAGCCTAGCCTGAAGCCACCGACGGCAGCATGAAGTTTTCCATTCCCATGCCCGGTGGTGGTACCGGGCTGGCCCTCTTCTCCAAACTCATCCGCACCAAAGACCTGCGCAAGCTGCAGGAAGAGGACCCGAGCAGTACAAAGCCCAAGCTAACCGTAAGTGTGCGAAGCTCTTAGCACCTTAGTTTCACAGTGCAGTTTGCCTCTAAACCGCGTTTCGGCTTTCACTCTCACACTCTCTCTCTCTTCCTCTCTCTCGTTCGTGTGCAGAAATGTCTCACCACACTCGACCTTACCTCGCTGGGAGTGGGCTCCTGTTGCGGCACGGGCATGTACCTGGTGGCCGGAATGGTGGCGCGAAACATCGCCGGACCGGGAGTAGTGCTTAGTTTTTTCATAGCGGCCGTAGCTAGTATATTTTCAGGTGAGTCTATTCCACGAACATTTGCCCAGAAGAGGTGACAGGTGACTAAATCTCGTGCCCCGCATGTCCCTCTGCCATTTACAGGCGCCTGCTATGCTGAGTTCGGTGTGCGAGTGCCGCACACGTCCGGATCCGCGTACATGTATTCTTATGTTTCCGTGGGAGAGTTTGTAGCGTTTGTTATAGGATGGAATATGATATTAGAATATCTAATTGGTGAGTGTGCCGTTTTAGTGTGACACGCATAATCTATCAGCCCTCTAATCAGGCTTCTCAGATGGCTCCTCTACCGAGCGACCTATTTGTCAAATCACACAGAAGGGGCCAGACGGACCCGTCCCGAGAAGGCAGAATTTGGTTCGCTTGCGATGGGGTTGTGAATATTGTATAATGCACTTCATTTCATAATCAGCGCCCAATGACGGTGAGCCACTTGTCAACTGACTTTAGGACTTTGGAAGCACTTTCTGCTTGCGACTCCCGAGTTATCTTCCTGGCCATCGGACCAGTAACACTGAACAAAAGATTGGTTTTAGCTAGCCAGACTTGTCCGACTAGACTGGCAGTGTGGAGGGCCGACGGACGCCATGAACGGAGTGGTGATAAAATATTTACTTTGCCAATTTTCCCTACGGTGGACAGTGTGACTAAAGAAGCCTGTATGGGATACTCACAATCCTCCACTGCGCCCAGACATTCGATAAAAGAGCGGGTGGACGCTACAATCGCAACAGTTGGGTAACGTCATTGTGAGAGAGCAACGTGTGTGCCCCAAGATGGGTGCCGTAATTCACACGAAGTTGATGCCATTTTTCCATGTACCGTATAGGATCTCTGGTCGTCCTGACGTACCAACGAACCCTCCATTCTCTCGACTCAACCGACTTGTTTGCTCAACAGCCCGCGTCAAGTGACCATAAATGTGAACGAGTCCTACCATCCCTCGCCGAATGTGTGTGGATCGGAACTCGGTAGTTCCCACACGGTGGTGCACAACCATCTGCATAACTGCCACTCCGAAGGGGAGGCAACGCGTAGCCCCTTGGCCGTCCTTCCGGTCCTTCATGGCCGGGGTGCAAAAATAGCAGTAGCAATGTGAAGCATCGCTCCCGGTTTTTACTCCCTGGCGTGTGTCACGCCGAAACGTGACTAAGTATAATATGTGCAAGCCTTACAGATGCAACGTCATGACGCTGACTAATTGCTACTGGCACTGTGGGCCGCTGTTCCCGGCCCGGCGGAATGCATGAAAGAGCTTTTAAGCTAATTTTCGCCCGACGAAAGGTACGCGGGAGTTATCGGGACACCGACGCGGGATTCTGATCCCCTAGCGGGCCCCGTTCCGGTTAGTTTTATACAGGTGGACAGATTTTTATAGATCCCACAGCCTACATCCACACACCCACCTGTGCTAGCCCGCGAATCTGAATTAAAATGTCTGCCTTCTCGGTACTGCCCGGCATCCCATCATCGTGACAGAGCCTGCGGTAACTGTAGCACCACCACATCTAAAGTGCAAAGCAATTTGACGACGAAATTAATTCGCTCGATTTGTTTCTTTTTCCCTCGCTGTTGGCGCGAAGGTACGAGCGCGTGTGCCTGCGCCCTTAGTGCTAGCTTTGATTCGCTATCAGGCGGCTTCATAGGCAGAAGCATAGCAGCCTCCGTGGGGACCATATTCGGTACGTAGCTGGCGGCATAGTGGATGCAACACATGTAAACCAAACACACGCTTTTTGCTCTTTCTTACATTTTACTTTTTCAAACTGTCCTGCTTTTTTACCACTTCCGGTTACTTTTCACTAGAGTTTCGTTACACTTTCTCTTTACTACTTTCTTCTAGTTTTGTTGAACCTAGACCATCTTTTTAAGCCATTAAGGTTTTGGCCTTTCTTCTCTTGGTTTTTCATTTTTCATTTTCTTCGTTCTATTGTTAATCTTATCAACTCCTGAACACACACACAATTCAACAAAACTGACTCCGCTGTGTTGGAGTTTCAGCCGAGTTGCGCTGATTGTTTAAACATCACTTTTCGTTTCCGTATTTTTGTGAAATCGTTTGGAAATCAAAAAAATCCTACCAACCAAACACCGTGACACGCAGGGCGGCCACCGGATTTCATCGCATTCGGCATTACGCTCGCAATGACGTTCATACTGGCGCTCGGTGCCAGCAAGTCAGTGCTCTTCAACAACGTTCTCAACACCGTGAACCTCGCATCGTGGGTATTTATTCTAACCGCAGGCTTGTTTTACGTCGACACCAACACCTGGACCGAGCACGAGGGCTTTCTGCCGTTTGGCTGGAGCGGGGTAGGTTAACATGTTGAGCGTTTCTCTGTTACATTGCTAGCAACTTCCCTCCCCAGAGTGCAGCAGCATGCCATGCATCCACACACACACACACACACACATACTGTGCTTTTCCACCGTTTGGCAATATCCATTTTGGAGTAGAGGACCCCTTTTTCTTTTCTTGGCCTTTCTTTTCTTTATCCTTTTACCGCCGTGGGGACTGGGGCGATACGACCGTTGGAAGCAGACAAAACCAGGGTGGAGAGTGCCTGCACTTGCTGAAGGAGTTTTTCAAATTTATCCTTTTCTTCACTTCGTTCAGGTGTTTACTGGAGCGGCCACTTGCTTCTACGCCTTTATCGGGTTCGATATCATTGCCACTACTGGTGAGGAGGCGCACAATCCCCAGAAAAGCATTCCGAAAGCAATCGTGGGTTCGTTGATCATCGTCCTCATAGTGTACGTTACCAGCAGCTTCATCTTGACACTAGTTGGTAAGAAGATTTCATGTATGTTCTCGGCAAAGGAATGGATGTTTGGTTCTTATTGCTTTCTATGCTTGACTATCCAGTTCCTTACGATCACATCGACCCTGGTTCGGCGTTGGTTCAGATGTGGACATACGTTGGTGCGCCCAAGTGCCGAGCGTTGGTTGCTATCGGTGCCACGGCTGGACTTAGCGTGGCAATGTTCGGTTCCATGTTTCCCATGCCCCGCGTCATCTACGCCATGGCCCAGGATGGGCTGGTATTCCGGCAGCTTGCCCAGCTTTGGGCCAAAACGGGAGTTCCTGGAATTGCTACGATCGGCAGTGGTATTGCTGCATCTCTTGTGGCCCTTACCGTGCAGCTCGAAGTTCTCGTTGAGATGATGTCGATCGGCACGCTGCTAGCTTACACGCTCGTCTCGACCTGTGTTTTGATTCTGCGCTACCAGCCTCACAGTACCTCGCTAGTCGATCTACTACCTGTCCAGCTTCGTACACCGCAGCCACCGAGCACTCCGGAGCCGACTACGCAGCAGCGTGTGAAGGCTAACATTATGGTAAAGAAGATCACGCGAGGATCACCTGACTCTGACGACAGCTATGGCGAGGATAGTCCCGAAGGCTATATGGGCCGCGATGATCAGTTCCTGGTGTCTGATCGCTCGGAGAACAAATTTTATGGTAATTGGAAAAATGATCTTGCTGAAGATGCTCTTTCCTTGCGCAAGAGACTTACATTGATTCCTTTTCAACAGGTGCAGTACATGGAGCTTCACAGGGCAACACGGATACTTGTTCGATATGGGGATGTGATTTCATTGCACGTCGAATTCAGCAATACTCCTACCTTTGTCCAGGATTTTTCCCCTGGATAAGACCCGGCCCGGCCACTCACGAGACAGGTAACCATTGGATAGTATGGCAGGGTATTGTGAATCGCAGCTGAAATAAGTCGTTCTGATGTCTTATTCTACAGGAATGTACGTTACGAAGCTTGTAGGACTGATGTATGTGTGCATATTTCTACTTGATCTCTTTATGGCCATTGGCCTGACTGGAGCGTTCTTCTCTCTAGCGTATACCGTTCTGGTTTTCGCTATAATTGGAATTCTGCTTGCCATTTCACGACAGCCACAGAACCGGTACGTTCGTCAACTTGCTTGCATAAACCAGCATGTATTAAATTATTTTCTTCTCTGTATTTTTTTCAGATATGCACTATCGTTCCTTACCCCTGGACTTCCATTCATTCCAACGATCGCAATCACGGTAAACATATATCTTATATTCAAGCTCAGTATTCTCACCCTGGTACGGTTTACCGTCTGGATGACTCTCGGGTTGATCATGTACTTTTACTACGGCATCACGCACAGCTCGCTGGAGAACCCGAGCGAAGAATTCGAGCTAACCGTCGACAATAACGGTACGACGGCACCAAATCTGAAACTAAATGTTCCTTCCACCGCAAATAACAAACCTAGCAAACGCCAACACACCGAACAGACCGCGGTGTGGGATCGTCACGGTTACGAGAACCGCATGGCCACCAACGACGACGGCGAGTATCAGTGGTTAAATCAGCAGCAGCAGAACAACACCCACCCTTACAGCTGGAACCCCAACGATGCTTGGGGCGATCGAACGATCTACGATCCTCCTCCACAGTCGACCAACATTTTCCAACCACCACCATCGACAACATCCGAGGTGAAAAAGGATGGTTTTGGTATGTTCTACAACGAGTCCGCCAGTTACCCAACCTGGGACGACTAAAGCAGCCCGGATCTCGTAGCCTTCCACTGTACATACCTGCACGCTGGAACCGTTTCGCGGTACCTACTCTCTTCGGTGTGCTCTTGCCATCATCTTCCTCCCCCTCCAAGAAGTACGGAATCCAACCAATTCGTCCATCATACGTTTCGTTTGCTACGCATGTATTTTTTTACTGTTAAGTTTCCTCGTTCCTACATTACGAAAATGGGATTTCTTAATGATTGCGCCATTCCTCGATTCATCGAATCTCCAGACGTTTTTTTATCTATATATGCACTCTTTGTGCATCTTTACCAATTAGGGCAAGTGAAGAATGTGATAAAATGCTAAGACATTATAGCGGCAGAAGAGTAAACGAAAAAGCAACATACACGCAAATAGATACTTACAACACATATCCCTACGTTAAGTTAGAATCGTTAGCAGGGAGGGTTTTTAAAGGACGGGGTATTGTTTTTTTTCTTCTCTCGGCAGCTATGGACAATCTTCTCGGGATTTACTATTTTTTCGATCGCGTAACATTAGGTTACCTGTTTTTATCTTCTACTGTGTACTTGTTAGAGATCCATTTACTGTAGGCCTTTGAATTGAATTGTTCATAGCGCGTAACGGAGCGTTTTGGCGAATGTTTTCAGTTCACAATGACAGTTTCTTGAGTTACTTGAGAGGCATGAAGAAGACATGGTTCTTCTCAGCACACGGTGTGACCGGGTTTCTTCTCGACGTATTCAACAAAGCAAGCAAACATATTTACGCGACGATTTAATACGCTACGATCTTCAGCTAAATATACCTGATCTAGGAAAGGCAATCAGACCGAATCGTGTGTAATCTATAATGTAGTTATATAGTGGCACTGTAAAATTTGCGCACGAATTCATTCACTGTCTCTTGAAAGATGAGACTCACGTACATTTCTTATTATCACCTCTCATCTTCAAAGCATCCATATACCATAACGATAAGACAGCAGTGCAGTTATGCAGTACCACCAGTTGTATCTTTCCCGCAATATTGACATGCCGGTGTATAGTTGAGCAAGTAGCGGGATGTCGCCGACGCAATTGGGGAGAGAAAAAGGGAGATGTAAGGATTTTAGATAGTTAGCTAGCCCTTTGAGGATTTATGATGGAAATGGAAGTGATTCACCGTGATGGTGTACAGGAAAGGGAACGCATACGAGACACATCCTGGCCGAGTGTGTCCGCTTAAGCAAATTCTAACAATTATACATATTTGAAGCGATTGTAAGATATGAACGCATGTGCCATGACTATGGGTATAGTATAGTGAAGCAGTAGCTTGTCACTGACGGCATTGGGCACAAACACACAAAAAAGGAAAACAGCAAGAGTATCGCCGATGTTCCACGATAATAGCTACGCTCGGGTAGCTGTATGTTTGTTACGTTATGACAGATGAATTTAAAGCAAAAAAAAAATACTAATTCAGTTGTATCGTATAGCGGTTATTCATATGCAGCGAAGTTTATCTGATTCGTTAACCGTTAAATGGGAATGCCACTCTCCCACCCACAGAGGAGTGGCACTTTTAACTGCAGATGCAGAGCTTGTACGACTTGTTAAACATTGCTTCCGTTTTCCTTTTCCAGAGCCATTAAAATATGCATCGTTAAGTCATCTAAAGTATTTTAAAACGAAAAACGATTTCATCGATGGTTTCGTTCTCGATTCCTTATTCTGTACGTTACACTCGATACACCTATCACGAACAACAGCATTCCTGCAGCGTAATTCAGCAAACACGTTCAAACAAGAGGTTAATACACAATAATATAAAACTTAAAAATAGACATTACGTACGCATAAACAAGTGAGAAATCAGTATCTTTCATCAAATTAAGTGATATTTTACTGTTGAAGTTGTTGGTTGAGTAACATAACATAAATATAACGATAATATACATATAGGTATCGAGCAGAACAAACACTGGTCGGGCAAGAATGCACGAAGGGATCCAAGGGATAGCAGAAAAAAAGCGATACCGCTACTATTACTGTAACTGTGCATTGTTAAGCTGTACATTTTCGTTGTAAGTCATTTCCTCTCTCATTCACTAAATGTAACGGTCAGTAGTAGCAGCATTTAGTGGCAGTGGTTGATCCCACTCTCTGCAGCTGATCGATATCAACATAAACCACCGTAACGTCGGAATGTAAGTATGTGTGTTTGGTAGGGCAAAAAACTGCATACTATTTAAAGTCACTTCACAACACTCATTAGTACTAAGTACTATTCAAAGAGATAACATGAAATTGTAAGAAAATCCGATCCTCCGAATGAAGGAATGAAGAAGAAAACAGAAAATCATCCTATTTTCTTTTATCTGTTCTTGCTATTTTCATCAATGTCGATCGATACTACTGTCAATATCAAACCTGTTTATACTCTCTATCGGCACAGTTCAAATGATTCAAAGCAAAAATGAGAATTGAAGATGAACTTTCAGCAACTTGGTTGCTACCTTTTGTCAGCTTTGTAGCGTGACACGATTATCGAAAATGAAGAAACACCGAATACAAGTATCCAACAGACAGGCAGCACAACCACCAAACTAACGTTCTACATGAACAAGGGGTCATCGTCCCTTGTCAGCGTGGCAAATGTTGCAGAGATAGGTAAAAAAGAGTTTTGACTTTTCTAAGTGTGATATTTACCTATACACATTACAAATAGATTAAACGGAATACTATGCAATTCACTCGTACACTTCGTAAATCCATCGACGATCCACTCACACTAACGCATACTTGAACAAAAAAGAAACCCAAAGGATTTAATGTACAAATAAATAATACAACTACTACAAGCAGCTCTTTCCAACCGTTTACAAGAGATGCATCAACTACCAAACCAAACAGGACATGCAGCATCATTACACCATGCCGAACAACAATTACACTACAAAAAAAAACAAAAAACCAAAAAATCTCCAGGTATTACATAAATATACATATAAAGTATATACATACACTTATACATATATAGCTAGTACGTCTATTTCAATTTTTTCCCCGAAGCGCGCTACCCACACAAGCGCTCGCTCTACCAGTACTTCTTTACGTGTGTAGCCATTACAAATATAACAAGCAAAACCATAGGGGGGAAAGCATACAAACCAATAGTTACACAACGTAAAGGAAGACGTGTTAAAAATTGAAAACAAAATCGTTATATTAACTGCTCGAACAGATCCCGTTAAGAAAGAAAATAACAAAAATACCCTAACAGATACGAAATTCTCAAATGCGTAAATTATTGAGTTAAAGGCATAGATGAGCACGTTGGAGAGAAAGAGACACTATAAATACATGTTTGTTGAGTTATATTAGTGTAAAACGGTCGCATAAGCAGCTGACTGCCGGTGCAGCATCTCTGTGCAAACATTCTACATACATATATTGCCGAAAAGCAGATCCAGTCATTAATCTACTCTTGAAAAACTAAGAACATCCTTGCAAACACATTACTGCGATGTCGGTCGGATTTAAAAATACGTCTGCTGACGATGCGAAAACATGAGACGATATGGAAGCATATGTGAAGCAACAGGAAGACACAAAAACTAAGGGTACATAACTAAATTAAAGAGTAAAACATGAAACAAACCCATAAAATGCAATAAAATTAAAAGAGCATACCAAATGTCTTTTATTCTGAGCTTGAGATTGTACGACTGCGGGCGATTGTGCGTGTCTACTAGTTACGGTTGTACCTCCTTGGGCATGCTGATGCTTAGGTCAGCCACAACGTATGCGGCCGCTGCCCAGAGGGCGGCACATTTGTCTAAATTTTTAGGATCTTCCACCGCCATCGTATCTCCAGCGGAATGGTGGAACCTGCACGTGTTAGAGAGTGCGCTATTAATATCAAACCTCCCAGCACTATATTGGAGACGATTCACTTACCAGAAGTATTTTTCATTTTTGTTTAACAGAGAAGCTCCTGGGAAGCCGCGAGTCGTCCAGTGGCTTATGTCCGGTCCACCGTCCGTCGGAGTTTCAAACTCAGTCGCGTTCAGAGGAGCCATCAGTCTGAAAGACAGTAGATGTACGTGTATGACTTTATGTTTGCAATTTGTTTCAGAAAGAGTTTCTCTTCTTTGTCCTTACTTAAGGATTTCACGAAAGATGCATTCGGCATCTGCATTTCCCACAAAGTCCAGCCCGCGTGGTTCAAACGTGCCAATGTCCGATTCGAAGAAGAAATTAAACTCTTTCTGTTCCTGCGGCTTGTGCGCATCCTTGTACGCAGCTCCACCGTAAAGTCCCTCTTCCTCGCCCGTCCAAAGAATAGCACGAATGGTACGCCGTGGCCGCAGGCCCATCGCTTTAAGGTAGGATAATGCTTTCCACGAGATCATCGCACCGCCTCCATCATCCATCGCACCAACACCAACATCCCAGCTGTCCAGATGCCCGGAAACGACAACGACTGAAGTGTTTGTGTACGTTGTGCCAACTAGCTCACCGATCGAGTTCCTCGACACAACCGGTTCCATTGGTCTGTCTTCCATTTCGAGATGAATTTCCATCTTTTCGCCTCGTCGGTACTTTCGCAGTAGCATCTGTGCGTCCTCCACGGTGATGCAAGCAACAGGAATCTTTTTCACGTCATCCTGATAATGCTGCTGTCCCGTGTGCGGCGAACCGATCGAAAACGGGGTGATCGATCGAACGAGTGCTGCCACGGCGCCCTTGCGCGATGCTACCGAAGCTGCCTGGCTGCGATAAACCACCGTCCGGCCGTAGCTCTCCCACACCGGCGAAAACACAACAATCTTGCCGCGCACCTGTTCCGCCGGGATGGTTTCGAATTCTTTGAAGGACTCCACCGCCAGCACCTCGGCGATGATGCCACCACGCGGTGTACCGATGCTACTGCCAAGCCCCAGCAAGGGCAGGCTCTTCCGGAACGGTTTCACCAGCTCTGCACTTTCGTAACCACGCACCCAGTGCGGAACGGTTGCATTCTCCGTGTGAACGTTTTCCAGTCCATCGGCTTGCATTTTTTCGAGCACATAATCGATGGCCTTCTCTAGCTGCTCGCTTCCCGCTACCCGTGCCCCAAACGTATCAACCAGCTCCGCCAAACTGTCCCAAGTACGACCGGCAAACTCACCGTTTACTATCTTGTCCACAATCTTGTTTACGATCGGCTGATAACCATGGATCTCTTTCACCAGAGCGTCCGGCAAACTGCAGCTTCCCCCATTCTGCTTTTTATCGAACGTGTCCACTCGGTTGTCGGCCACTCCGGCACTGGAAAGTCCAAAAATCACGCCCGTCAAGCAAAGGAACAACATAGTCGACGCCATTCCACTGGCCGATCTATCAACACAATGAAATGATTCGGACGGAACCACACACCCTACTTATCGCTAATAGACGACCCGCAGCCTCCGCGTGATGGCGATAAAGAACAATAAACAACGCGAGAAGCACGCGAGCATTCGAAGAGAAAGATAGAAAAGGAAGGGTTGCAGTTTCATTTCGATCGTGCTTATATAGTTTATACTCATCGACAGTTCCTCTCATTCCCTTTGGTCAGCTCTTCCAGCGTGGAATGGCATTTAGGCTCGAAAAAGCTGATCTAAAGGTCCGTGATATTTTCTACCGTTGTATTAAGAATTCTGTTTGATTTCTCTTGAAAGCAATACGTTTGACATCATTTTATCAGTTGTAGCTATAATCAACGACGTCTTTCGGAATATCTATGCTTAAATCTGCTATCACGTAGGCAGTAGCAGCCCAAAGTGCAGTTATTTTGTCCAAAGCAGCTGGATCTTCCAATTCGATTGTGTCTCCCTCAGTGTGGTGATACCTGTGAAATGTTTCGAATAATATGTTAACTACATTTCTTATGACGATTGTGTGAGCTAACATGTAACTCACCAAAAATATTTTTCATTTTTGTTCCGCAATGAAACGCCAGGAAATCCTCTTCTGACCCAATTTCCGATGTCAGAACCAACAGAACCTTGCGTGTAGGTGAATTCCTCAAAGTCAGTCATCAACCTAAAGATAGTACAAACCGTAGGAATAATCAAAATAAAAAAAACAAATTTTACTTATTCAAATAAACATACTTAGCCACTTCTGCAAAGATACACTGTGCTTCGTTGTTCCCGGCAAAATCCAGGCCGGTTGGTTCAAACGTTCCAGAATCCGACTCGAAAAACACGTTGAACTCTTGCTTCTCGTTCTCGGCATGCTGTCTTTCGTATACACTCGCACCTTCCAAATATTGTTCCTCCGCCGTCCAGAAAATAGCACGGATCGTGCGCCGTGGTCGCAGACCCATAGCCTTTAAGAAAGTCACGGCTTTCCATGAGACAAAAACGCCACCGGCATCGTCGGAAGCGCCTGTACCTACGTCCCAACTGTCAATGTGACCAGACAGTACAACAACGGATGTATTCTTGAAGGTATGTCCCTCCAGTTCACCGACCGTATTGCGCGAGATCGTTGGATCCAGATTCATTGCGTCCATTTTCAGGTGAATCGTCATCTTATCCCCTCTACGGTACTTGCGTAAAAGCAGCATCGCATCCTCTACTGAAATAGCGGCGGCAGGAATGGGGCGTACATCCGGGTTGTATTCCAGTGTTCCAGTATGTGGTGTGCCAATAGAGAAAGGAGTCATTGAACGTATAAGAACAGCTACCGCTCCTTTCTTCGCTGCCACTGACGGCGACTCGTATCGGTAACGTCCTGTCGGTCCATAGCCCATCCATTCCGGTGCAAAAACTACAATCTTTCCCTCCACTTGTTCCGGAGAGAAACGTTCGAATTCTTCAAACGATTCCACAGCAATCACTTCTGCTCGAATACCTTCCGGAGGAGTTCCAACAGATTTGCCCAATCCCAACATGGGTAAATTTTTTTGAAACGGTTCCACTAGCTCTGCCCATTCTCTGCCACGGTGCCAATGGGACACAATAGCCTCCTCGGTATGTACATTGTCAAGTCCTTCTTCAATCATTTCCTGTACTGCGAAGTCTATCGCATCTTCCAGCTGCTTCGATCCAGTAAGTCGTGGTCCAAAACGATCGGTGAACTCCAGCAAACTCTGCCAAGTTTTGCCTGCATACTCACCCGACACGATGTGCTGGAAGATCGAATCCACCACTGGCTGATACTGTGTAATTTCATCCCGTAGTCCGGTAGGAAGCTCACATTCTTTCTGGTCAGCTGTTACAAGTTGCGGTGATACGATGGAGGCGCAAAGCACGGCGAGAAATACCAGCCTCACTTGAAGCATGATGGTCAACGAATGAATTGTAAGTGCTCGAGAAAGACGATGTTAGTAATAACGCTTGTAATTTATCAGCGCACATTGAATGAATACTTAAAGATATGACAAGCAATGACAAGATAAAGTTCCTCAAGGAAGATAATGAGGAATTTGAATGCATTGGATAGGGCTTAAGAACAATTTCTAATCAATTGGGCCGAAGCGTCTGATCGTTATATCGATGCCACTTCACTCAAAACTGTTTTACGACTGATATGCTGATTGAAAAGTGTGTGATACATGATTAATATTAAGTTTGAAGCCTACATGAAGTATAGCACAAACATGGATTATTATAACACTTTGCGCCTTGCCTAGCACATGCAACCGTATTTTTGTCCATTTTATCGAAAGTGATTAAAACGTCGCCTAAATACAAACATGCAGTTAAGAACTATTGATATGTTTTATTCCCAGGATTATTAGATCCAAGAAAACGAAACATTCAATGATTTATCGTTCTAAATGGCCCATCTTATATCTGTTATTCTTCATTTTGCAACGTTATTCGGGATTGTATTTCACAACATCCTTCGGAATATCGATACTTAGATCCGCAATCACATAGGCTGTAGCAGCCCATAAAGCCGTACTTCTATCCAGGGCAACAGGATCTTCCAACTCCATCGTATCGCCCTCAGAATGATGATACCTAATGTAAATGAGCAGAAAACATTGAGTTTGTGCTTATGGGCTGTATATCTGTCAAAACCTTACCAGAAGTAATTCTCATTCTTATTTCGCAAAGAGACGCCTGGAAATCCTCGGCTAACCCAGTTTCCGATGTCAGAACCTACGGTTCCTTTTGTAAATGTAAATTCATTAAAGCCAGGCATTAATCTAAAATAAGAATAAAAAAACACTGTAAATACAAAACTGTTGCTAAGAAACTATAGCATGAACAAGATGTTACATACTTGGCGACTTCAGCAAAAATACACTGAGCACCGTCGTTCCCGGAGAAGTCGAGGCCGGTTGGTTCAAACGTTCCAGAATCTGACTCGAAAAACACGTTGAACTCTTGCTTCTCGTATTCGGCATGCTGTTTCTCATATGTATTAGCACCTTCTAAACCTATTTCTTCCGCCGTCCAGTAAATGGCACGGATCGTGCGCCGTGGTCGCAGACCCATAGCCTTTAAGAAAGTCACGGCTTTCCATGAGACAAAAACACCACCGGCATCGTCGGAAGCGCCTGTACCTACGTCCCAACTGTCAATGTGACCAGACAGTACAACAACGGAAGTATTCTTGAAGGTATGTCCCTCCAGCTCGCCGATTGCATTGCGCGAGATCGTTGGATCCAGATTCATTGCATCCATTTTTAGGTGTACAGTCATCTTATCTCCTCTACGGAACTTGCGTAGAAGCAGCATCGCGTCCTCTACTGAAATAGCGGCGGCAGGAATCCGATGTACGTCCGGGTCGTATTCCATTGTTCCAGTATGAGGTGTACCAATAGAGAAAGGAGTCATTGAACGTATAAGAACAGCTACCGCTCCTTTCTTCGCTGCAACTGATGCCGATTGTGATCGATATGGAACCGTTGCACCATACCCGGCCCATGTCGGTACAAATACTACAATCTTTCCTTCCACTTGTTCCTGAGTGAAACGTTCGAATTCTTCAAACGATTCCACAGCAATCACTTCTGCTCGAATACCTTCCGGCGGTGTTCCAACAGATTTGCCCAATCCCAACATGGGTAAATTTTTTTGGAACGGTTCCACTAGCTCTGCCCATTCTCTGCCACGGTGCCAATGGGACACAATAGCCTCCTCGGTATGCACATTTTCAAGTCCTTCTTCAATCATTTCCTGTACTGCGAAGTCTATCGCATCTTCCAGCTGCTTCGATCCAGTAAGTCGTGGTCCAAAACGATCGGTGAACTCCAGCAAACTCTGCCAAGTTTTGCCTGCATACTCACCCGACACGATGTGCTGGAAGATCGAATCCACCACTGGCTGATACTGTGTAATTTCATCCCGTAGTCCGGGAGGAAGCTCACATTCTTTCTGGTCAACTGTTACAAGTTGCGGTGATACGATGGAGGCGCAAAGCACGGCGAGAAATATCAACTTCACTCGAAGCATGATGGCCCACGAATGAGCGAAATTGTTTGATTGTTTGACCTGCTTCTTTGACTAATGTTGGAGGGGTCAGTATACAATCTCCTAATAGGCGAAATTACGTAATTCAATGTTCAAAGCATGCCTCGATTTAGACCTTTTCCGTATAAACTGGGGCTATAGATTGCGCTGCTCTACAATGACCGCGATCCCACGACTATCTTATGATGATTTGTTTTTCGTCCTCTTGAGCCCTGCGACAACCGAACAAAAGAGACAATTCAAATTATACAATAATCCCTATCGTGCATGATAACACCAGTATTTGAATGGCATTTCAAATCGAGGAGCGCGTAATCTCGACTATCATTTCGCACTTCAATCAATATGGTTTTGTGATAATGTTCATTGAAGGGTTAGTATTCCCCAGAGCGATTTATTTAGCGATAGAAATTGTGGCCGCCGTTTTCCAAGGACACAATCATGTTCTACTTCACCTTGCTAACCGGTCCTCGCTTCACAAGAGCTTTCTTCTTCAATCGTTTGATACCTAGTTTGGACTCTTTATGGACGAATTTGCCTTCGCGGTGTCTTCGCTTTTTGTACAGCAGACGGATGTTTGCCAAATCGCCTTCGGTCAATCCAACTACCGCTTCCTTGGCCGATTTGATTTTGCCGTCTTCAGTAGGAACCAAACCAAGAAATTCGCGACCAGCTGTGAAATTATGAAAATCACAAAAGCATATTTAGTAGCAGAAAATAGGCGAATTCGATTAACACTTACCTTCGAGACGCGGATCATTGGGAACAAAGAAAAAGAATTCCTTCCATACACCTTGCTTGGTGTAATATCCAGGTCCAGTTTTTTGTGGTTTGTCCTTCTTCATTTTTTCCGTACCCTTAGCAGATTTAGTATTCACTTCCCGTTTCTTTTGTTTTTTCCGGCTCTGTTCATCCTCACTATCGGAAGACTCGTACCGGAAACGAGCATCGCTTTTCAGTGGTTTATCCTGATACGTTTCATCTACGTCCATCTTGTTGTCGGTAGTTTTGTTTGCTTTGCCGAACATTGATAGCAAGCTAAAGGCTTGGGATTGATCTCGGGACGATATCGTGAAGTTATCAGCAACTTTGTAAAACTTTTCATCAGAAACTTTAAAATCGTCTTCCTTACGTTCCGCCTTTTTCCGCTCGGAGGCTTTCACTACCGGTTCGGGTGAGTCTTTTTGTTTCGTCTCATTTTGCTGCATAGGGTCGAATCGCTGCATTTGAATGTTATTTTTGCTGTAAAGACACATTGATGGGATGTTAGACAAGTTAGTTTACACTCGTTTTAGTTATTTTTACCTTTCTGCTCGATCTCCCGCGATGATTGGTTTGCCTGTCACATTGGAAAGGATCTCCATCTGCCTCATCCTCTCCTTGTCCTTTGCTTTCGCTTCCGGTGTTTTACGTTTGGCAGCTTTATCTCCATCTTCCAAAAAGCGTGAATCCAAACGGAATCGATTGTCCACCTGAAAGGAGGTTTGCATTTCGTACAGCTTCTGTCCCTCTTCACCAAGCATCTGTTTACGCAAGCTAAAATTCGCCTTAAATCCATCATCATCATCGTCATCACCGTCTTGGCCATCAAACAGCGACAATTTCTTTTGGCCCGATTCGCCCTCATCATCGTCGAATGTAATCTTTTTCTTGGTGTTAAGGGTTCCACCGGCGAGAGCGCTTTTGATAGCAAGTTTTTGCTGCTCGTATGCAGAATTCAAATTGTTTAAGCCTTGCTTTCGCTTTTCGTCCGCTAGACGAGCCTTTTCGCCAAGCTTTTTATCCTCCGTTCGTTTCTGATGCGGCTTAGACCGATCGATAACTTCGGCTACCTTTCCAGTGATGGGAACAATTTTAAGCTTGCCATACTCTATGTACGTTTCTTGATTCCACTTCTTTACTATCTCGTCTTGTTGCTTAAGATTCTGAGGTTTTCTTGCCGGTACGACTTGCGGTTTGGGAGGGTTTTCTTCTTCACTTTCTGATTCCGAGCTCTCGGAGGAGCTGCTCTCCTCTTCCTTTCCTAGGGTGGGCAATGTCGGAAGAGCAGTTACACGAGACTTGTCTTCCTTCTTTTCTTCGGGAGGTTTAGCATACGGATCTAGCAGCGTGTTATACTTTTTCTGTGCCTCGGCTTCTTCTCTTTCGCGTTTCAATTTCTCCAGGAAGGATTCTTTCGCTCGGGATACGTTCAAGTATACTCCTTTGTACTTTTGTTGCTGAAATTCCTTGATACCTGTAATTAAAAATAATGTGTAAATTGCAATCGCTAACGTGGGTATTATACTGTCCTTCACGCACATTGCGGCACGATATGGTCATCCGTCTGGAGTGTCACGAAGCCGAACGTATCAACAGCATCACTAAGCGGGTTGGTTTTTGTTTTGATTTCAATTGAACGCACATTTCCGTATGCACTGAACTCTCCACTCAATTCCTGTTCACTGGTTCCCGCAGGAATGTTGCCAACAAAAAGGCGATGCGTTTTTAGAGCCATTTTTGTGCCCGGCGTGCCCCAAGGCTACTTTATTTGTTTTGAAAACGCACGTGTCTTTTGTAGAACGCTTTTGACAGTTCATGTGAATGGTTCAAGGTTGATGTAGGTGAGATGCGCTGAAGCGTTTTTATTTTCTATTAAAATAAAATAAAAATAAATAAATAAATTCCATTGTGTTATATATTTGTTATTATCATCATATTTTCTCATAAGCTTGAGTTATACATTTGTTAATCGAAATAGTTTTTGTGATGTTATTTAACATAAAAAGAAAATTATACGAACTCTTTCTCTGAATGCAGTTGTTCGTCGCATGAGACGTATACACAGCACTTCATGTTAGCTCAAGCTACGTAGTGTTGAATGTTATGAACAAATCGGTAGTCATACGCGATCAAAAACTTTAAAATAAAATTGATATAACTTGTGCTCTCTTTTCCTTTTCCCTAAGGTACGTAAGAACGAAAAATTGTTACCTTCAGCTACAGCTGTTTAAAACACCTTTAATATTTACGACTTCTCACCCTCATAGGTCCTAAGTGATGCTTTTGCCGTGTGTTTGATCATCAATTGAAGTTGGACTGTTATAAAAACAAAAGCTGTACAGTTTTATTATTTCCTATCACGACTATTAGTTTCGGAAATTGCAGCAAACCCGCGGAGGTGTTAGCGAGTTGTTATCATAATGTGAGTTGTTTTTTATTTGCTTATGAATATCCCTTTCAGAAGAGATGTGTTTCCCATGGTTTGATCTACAAATTTTCTATTCTTTTGTAATTTCTTAGCTATTAAGAATTCTTCTATTCGTCGGAAAAAATCTGTTATTTATTACTATACCTTTTCGGTGACTTTCTTGGCCATTGCAAAAATAACCAAAATGTGTATGCTGGGTAATGCATAGATTTGCTTTATTTCCTTTCCACGGTGCATTACCCTATTCCTATCACTTCGTTCTGCCTGTCCCACAATTTTGACGAAGGTCCTTTGGTCGCTTACCTGCATTGAATACGGGTGCGAGTAACGTGTGTCCTGTGACTTTGGTAGCAGTAGGCAAAAAAGGATATCCACCCGGGATATCTTCGGGTCCTTTTGGCGCATGTTCCGTCATAGCCTAAACATGGACGATCAATGCACGGTACAGGCCCAGACCGTCCTTCGCTGAAGTGGGTGCAGAATTGTTTGTAACGGTCGGAGATCTTTGTTTGCGATTTCACTATTTTATCGGAAAGTACTTGAAACTCCTGGCAGAAGGCACTCCAGCGACACTCCAGGGAGCGAGCGGTTTTTTTTTTCTGTCCATTCGTTTTGCTGCAAATTTGTAAATGTTGGGTCTTCGTTATCGGATTAGTCAGAAGTGGTAGACGGTTGTAAAAATGTTTATCTGATACCTACCTCAGCGGTTGATCAACGGGTTCTGAATCTTCAAAGATCAGCACAACTGGAATCCCACTTTGCTTGTAGATTTTGCGCTTAAAAAAAGTTTGACAAAGTGTTCAATGCTAGCTTCAGGATTCAGGGAAAACTTTACTAAATGAGCATAGAAGAGCCTCGCGCATTGGGATGTTTTCTCCGGACCTTTCTTGTAGGTCGTCCAACGGTTCGGTTAGTGATATATGCGACCTCGTCCAATTCTATAGAATCTAAGAAATGTGGAATGAAAAATGAGCAGACCCTACGGCTGCAGACCTTCTGGCCCCTGTCATGTATACCCTGATTCGATGCGATCCTTTCTAGCACCGGGGTCCTTTAGAGATATGTTTTGTGTTGTTTTCATATCCACTCCAGTCGGTTGCCAACGATCATTTCTCGTTCATTTCAGTTTAGCGAGGTTTAGGTTGGCTTTGAAATGAAATGAAAAAAAAAGGAATACGGGCCATACCAGCACAATAGAATATACGCATTGAAGCGATCCTTCAGTTCAGCATCGTGGCCACCGCTCTCCGGATTGTATTCAATTCGAATGAAAGATGTTTTAAAAGTCTATTAAGCAGCACAAAGCTTTCTAGGATTGATTGTGAGGCATACACGGTGCAAGGGATGTTTTCCTCGCTCCGTTTGTCGTCTGTTGTTTTGTGGACGAGAGCAGCAACTGTAAGAATAGTTCCTTCATCATAAGCCACTTTACGATCATTGATGGGTGAAGGACTTTGCTTCCTGCTGCTCATACTCCCATTTCCCTCCTGCAGTGCCTGTGATGAAATTGTGTCCTTACCCATGAGAGCAACAGAGCAAACGAAAGATTAAGCAACACCTCAACTGCAAATATGGTACATGTTTCTCACACGTGAAACAGAACCGTGCTTGTCCCAATAAACCACACCAATCTTGGAAACGGATGACGGTGGTCGTCGACGGACACCTCGGCATTGACGAGCGGGCGTTTAATGAAGTGACAGTCAATTATTTTTCCCGTTTTTCTTCGCTGCTAACGTGCTAAGGAACATATGGTACGACGGTAGCGGCAACAGCCTTCATTTCCCAAATCCCCAACGGACCTCGTGCACTGGGGTGTATTGTCCTGAACGATGTTCGCGGCAAACTTTTTCCTGCCGCACCAAATGATGTTATCTAGATGTTCGCTTTCTTTGCACTGTGTTGTTCGAGGACTGCTATCTTTCTCCCTTATACGGGTTGTGTATTTCCCCATGAGATGTATCGCCCCTTTGTGGCAGTGTCGGGATGATAATGATGTCTTCATCACATTCTGACAGCTTTGCAAGATGTAGAAAAAAAATATTTTTGTTAGGCAATCTTTTGTTCATTTGAGTACACAAAGAACGTATTGGCATGCCTTTGGTCAGCAAATACTATGAAGTAAATAGAAAATATTGTACAGTTAATAGTGTTCCTATGCGTAGGCAACTTATCGCACCAGGACGCTTCTAGGAAACACACATTAACATGCGGGAGTTTTGGAACGAGATCCCGCTGTCCTTTCACAGTCCTCTTGAAGGGCTAATTCTCTGTGACAATAATGTTACAATACGATCCGCTTTGATCTGGCTGCCTTTTTTTTCAACATCTGCTTTTTGTTTGCCACGGTTTGGCTGATGAGTAGAGGAGAAGCGGGTCACATGTGCTCTTCAAGAGAAAACATTAACCTATTAATGTTACTGCGTCATGGCACCAAAAGGTTAAGGCAACTCGTAATGGTGGGAACCAGCATCTCGAGAAACATGGGTCCAAGCTGCTGCTAGGCGTAGTTGCTTCGCCGCATTGATTTAATTTACGACAATATGCAGATGTTTTTTTTGGTTCTTTCTTCAGACCTCGGGTATCTCTTTTCACAATTCTGAGCACTATGTTCATTTTGTGATTCTTGCGGTACAAATGTTTCTTTCAGTGTATGTTTTTTTTTTCATGCTTCCTTCAGTACGTAAAGATTCCTTTTCGTACGACCCGCGACCCTAAAACATGAAACCCTCCACACAGCGGGGAAACTTTACACTACCGACAATCCCTGAATTTGGCTGTAGCGAGCTGGAGAAAGAATTTATGTGTGAAATCCATAATTTCCTCGTGGTTTACACGCTGTTACCGTTCTTGGCTTTTCAGGGCTTAAGTGCCAGTATGCCGGAAAGTGCAGCACCAACAAGAACCACTCGACAGAGTGGTTACTAATTAAATTTTGATCACATCCACTTCAATCCGGATGCTCAAAGCGGCGTTCAGTGTGTGTGTGTGTGTGTGTTCTGGGACGTTAGGGATACGCTTGCTTCGCCATTTCCGGTTGTACCATTTGTCCGGAGTTGTTAAAACTAGGAAATAATTTTAATCCGAGTTGTGAGAAAAGACATTGTAGTCTATTGAGCTATAATTTTGATTCTATCCTACAATTCATTGTTTCTTCTCATCCGTCGCCAGCGTGACCTTTGTTGCCATATTCTATCCCGTTGCATCATTATTACATCGTTGTAATGTTTCCGAGTGTTCCCCTAGGCACGCGAGAATATAAAAGACAACCCACATAATTATCTATCGACACATTTCATCACAAATGCACACACGCAGCCGGCCGGCGTTGCAGCGGTCAATTAGGCGGTGGTATCGTGCGTTCGGATGATCGCAGGATGTCTGCAGCGTATCCCTACCTGCTGCTTCTTCCACCATCGCCGCACCGGAAACTGGACCGAGGTCGTGGTGTTTCGCTAGCCTCTAGACGAGAGGATGATTAGGATAAAAGAATCAAACGGTCGACGGTCGCACCATCCGAGCTTAGACATCGCACTTTAATGACACGGTTTGTGTTGATTTTTATTGCTTTCCTGCAAGGAGGGGCATGTGCTTACGGCGGGGTTACGAGGAACATGGGTCCTACTACCCTGATAACAAGCGGTCTAGGTCGGGCCGGGATAGGAAAAGGCGTTTAAAGGGCGTCTAGACAAAAACAGCGTCGGTATGGCTTTTGTGCGTGGGCATGGTTCCGGCGTTCTTTCCTTCACGTTTGTAATGAGGATCACGGCGTTTCGGATTTTGAATGACCTTTTCCTTCATCCATATTTTTGGATTCATAACCTGCAATTAAGAATCTATGCGTGCGCCTTTTCGACGAAGACCCGCCCAACCCACAGAGAAGAACATCTCGCACACGGTTTAAGTTGTAACTTTTATAGAATAATTTATTTCTCATTTCATAATTATAGACTTACAGAGTAGTGGGGCTGGAATAGGGTAAAAGGGATGTAACAAAAATAGCATTGAAAAGTGACTGAACTGAAACCTAACAAAATGTTTTGGTAATTGCTGCTTCCATCCATTGGCACCAACGTAAGCTCAGCTGGCGGTTAGTGCTGCTGCACTGTTTTGGCCAGATCGAACACGGTCTCGTAATCATCCTCGAACTTTGTCTTCACCACTAGGTTTACCGGCCGAGGTACGGCGAGCGGAACCGGCAGCGCTTCCGGCATCACTGAATGGTGCACAATCAGGGCACGGAGCGAGCTGAACTCCTTCTGGAAGCCTTTGATCTTGTATCCTTCGCTGGCCGTTCGTACGATGAGGTAGTGTGCGATCCGTGGTCCCGATCCTGGTGGGACGCGCAAAGAAAGTGCGAAACAGTCGGGCTGGGTTGTGCTTTTTCGCACCAGGAAGCTACCGGGCAGCTTGTCCATCAGCAGCTGCAGGGAAAGGCTTCGGGGCAGGTTTTCATGGTACCAACATTCGTCTAGCAGGCGGCGATACTCTCGCTCTCGCTCGAGATCACTCTGGATCGTGCCCGTAACGGTTGCCGTTTGTTCCCGGTTTAACACCAGCGTGCTGTCGTCTTCCTTCTCGTCCGACACGGCAGATTGGAGCATATTGATGGCGATCTTTTTGATCTACAGAAAAGGGGCGGGAGATTGCAAATTAATAAAGATGTCAGGTAGGTTTGAACCTGAGAGCTAAGTTCAAGATTACTTACAAAGGCAGGTTTTTCGACACATTTTGCCAGGTTGACGTCGTACTCGAGATCACGGTGCTGCTTCTCCAGAAGCGTCTTGATTTCGCGATAGTCAGCGGCATTCGGGGATTGGAGAGTTACGGGCATTCGATGGCTTCTTGACTGCAGTTCCTTGGACGGCGTTGTTGCTGTGCTGGTGTGGATGGAGTTACGCTTCAGGATGCGCTTGATGCACTTGTAGATTCTCGTTTTGCAGTTGATCTTTCGTTTGCTATCGATCGCGAACTTGCCACTGAGCAGCTTAAAGTTAGACGAAGGTGACGAAGGCTGGACGGTTCCGTGGGAAGGCGATTTAGAAGGATCCGACTCGGAAAGTGACTTTCCCGATAGACCTCCAACGATTAGCATGAAATGACTACGGTGCCGTTTCTGTTCTGGTAACGATGTGTTGACCTGATGAGAAAAGGCGAAAAGTTTCGGTTCGATTAACAACTTTGTATTGTGCGGTATTTGGGAATGTTTGCCAAACTGATCAACGATGCTCTACTAGCAACATTGAGAAATTGGATGTAGCCGGACTAGGGAGAAACCGGAAAGCTCAATGTGGGATAATTCTCCAAAGAGGGATTGACAAATCTTATGACTTGAAAGGGATCTTATCTTTACTGAAACTGTCACAACATCATCTAGGGAACGGTTTTACCTCTCCGATTGAGAAAAGGGAGTCAATATGAGCCACCATCGTGGAACGGGAATGTTTTGGCAATATGAGAACAAAAGAAAAAAAGAAAACATCTTGCCTTTGCCGGATGCATTTCTTTGCATTTGCCATACCCCCCGTTCATCCGGGACCGCATGGACTGCAGAATAGTTGTTGTTTGCTTACTTTTTCCAGCACTTCCGAAACCGGATCCAATTTTTGAAGTGTGTCCTCCGAAATTGAAGCATTTGCAGCCAGATAAACAAAACACATCACTGTGTGAAATACATAGAGGGGCCATAGCCAGCCTAGAAATGGGACATCCTCTGACGCACGCATTGGTTGGGATGCGTCGTGGTGGCATGATTTTAACGAGCACGAGAACCGTTCAGGGAGGGAAGACGACAACACTCAAGACAATCAACCACGATCGGCATTCTTCGAATGTGAAAGTATAAATTGTGCCGAGACTGAACAAGGAAGTAAAAAGGGGAAAAGAACTTAAGCTACAAGTGAGAAGGTTAGAGAGAAATTCCAGTCCCCGACGAGTGTGTGCTGTGTCGTTGGTACGTGAAATGCATATCGAACGATATTTGATGACGGTGGCGTCTTGTTCGCGGTAAGCCCTCCGGGTCGGGTGTTTGTTCAACTAAAATGGGTAGGCCCATCTGTTGTGCGCGGTGGACGTGGTAAATAAATAACAATATTCCGGACGATACTTCTGGCGCGTCGGAAAATTGAGAAGAGTGTGTGGACCCGGGGAGGAAATGTCTTTGAACAATTGAACAGAGGAAAAAGGCGGCCGGATGGAAGGTGTGGATGGGACATTCGCGGCGTTGTATTTCGGGGGCGAAAAAGAGAATCGAACCGCAGTAAGACGAGAATCGTATCAAATTCACGACGTTTATTCAAGTCCTTTCCGACCAAAGCTGGCACACGCGAGCAGCGGCACAAGGGAAAAGCGCGAAATGAAGGACAAACATAGACCAAAAAGACCGAAATTCGTATCGTATCGAATCAATTCCGAAATGCGTACGATAATTGAGGAAGAATGGGCCTTTTCCCCCTCGTGGATCGTCCCGGCCGCCGTGCTGCGAATCTTTCAAGTGGGTTCCTGTCATTGTTCCGTGGGCACAGCTGTGTGGTCCTAGAGAAGGTTGCTGGAAATGCAGGAACCCTTCTCAAGTGGAGGGCCCCCCTAGAAACGGCACTCTTCGTGGTCGCTTTGCTTCGTTGTTATTTCAACAATTTTCAAACCCCTGTCCCAACCTCTCTCTTCTCCCTCTCTGTTGCCATCATTTGAAATGAGCCGAAATGTCAGTACAGGTAGGGAGGCTGAACTTTGGGACAATGGCAAAGGGGGAAGCCAATATTTCACCAAAATAACATCCCGAACCAGCAGCAACAGCACTCCAAGCGGGAAATAAGCAGCTAATAATGACCCCGGATAAAATGTTATTCTTAAATTAAATGCATCATGGTTGCGCGCGCGGTATGTTTGGCCACGAGTTAATCGAATGGCAAATACAATTAAGTACTGTTTTCAAAACATTTCCTTCCTTTTTTGTCCTGCTCTTCTCCTGTACGTCTCATTTTGGCGCACTGGTTGGTATTTTTGTTTCTGGTTTGCATTTGTTTTTTTGCTGGTCTTCTTTTCGCTCTCCCTTGCTGGTTTCCACTCGTAACATATCGCCGTCCTCACCAGGGAAAGTGGTCTTTCTCGGGAGGAAAAACGCTAACAGACTTGTGAGTGACTGCGCGTCAGGAACAGCGAAGCATCAGCATTTTTTGACCGTGTGACTATGGTTGGTTTCATTTAGCGTACGCCATGTACAGATTTTTCCTCAAGTCACTGCACCATCATCAACTCTCGAGGTTTTGTGGCTTCTGCGGGGAGAACCGACTGTCGGAACCGTTTGGTGTGTAGGCCGACGGCCTTAAAGGCGGGAGACAAATTGTATCCAATATGGTTGGCATTACATCGCTACCCAAGCACAATCGTTCCACCCGCATCATGCATATTTGATGAAAGAGGAAGCTGCCTGCACAACTGTGACCTGCCACGTGGCGATGTGATTTCACGTCCGGAATGGGCGGTTCCCCTGAGAAATAGACTTCAAATTACATTCTCGCTCGAAACGCCTGTCTCCATGGTGTGTCCCCGGTTCGCCAGCACACTACGCCGTGCCAATTCGATTGCCGGGATTGCCTGGGTTACTTAGAGAGGGCGTGTATTGCATTGATTCACGTGCGCCATACTTCACTTGTGAGGCAATAGCATTATTTGTTTATTTTCGTTCGAATTCGCCGTTCGGACGGAGAGAGACTAATTGGACGAGATTCTAATGCGCTTCCGGGTGGGTAGATTGGTTTTCAGGGTACTAAACCCACCCGCGAACCGATCGTGCGATCGTGTTTACATTTGGTACGGTGCGGACTTAACGTTAGCTTTCCTTTGATGATCACATTTTGAGAGGGCGTCGAAGATGTTGCCGACACACGTAAAACCAACGGAAAGAACGCTGTCAAACGTCTCTCAGAGTGGCTTGGGTGGAGGATGTGCCTTTGGATACAGAAGGTAACCTGGTTCTGCCACACTAACACTGCTACGGGGAAGCGTTCGTTTCTCGATTGAACCATTTTTAAAAATAGTCCCAGCACGTACTTTAATAAAATTCCGTTCGAATCAACGAAGCTGGTGTGAGTATGCGCTTTTCAAAAGAACGATGGCAGTATTTCATCCTCGCATATACTACAAAGGCGTTAAAACATTTGTTCCAATTTAAATGCACCCGATTGGCACTGGGGGCCGTACATTTTTGCTTTATCGTAGCCTCCACCCAGCAGCATCAGACTTTGGCCCTGGCAGTCAATTAAAAAAGCAGAGGGATGCCCATCAAGATGCCGAGATGTTGAGGCACGGTCGGTTGGTCTGTTCCGAGTTCCGAGAAGCATCTTCGAATGTCTTGAAGCGTGTAAGATGTTAAGTGGTTATCTTAATTCCTTCCCCATAAATTCATGCGCCTCAGCCACGACCCGTTTCTAATCGCGAAGAACAAACGCCGTCGACTGACGCGATGCGAGCCGCGAACTGCGTTCTGCCAGAATGTGGAGCATGTCGGGCTCGTGGTCTATTGGATTGGCCCCTTAAACCAAATCGAATAATTTATTGCATCGTGAAGATAAACAATTTCTTTTCGACACCCTGGTCGTGGACGACTGCGCTGGTCGGTCCATGCCGCCGCGAGCCGCGTGTTCGTCTAAAAGCATGTGCAGTGCTCGGTGGAAGATGCACCACCTCCAAACGGAAAATGTATACTAAAAGTCCCCGATAAGTCGGAGCGCTTTGGGATTGATTGAGGGCAGAGCTGCACCATCGCTGTAAAAAGAAAGTGTCAACGGACAAGTTGAGCTATAAATTAGCTTCCCAAAAGCATTATCACTCCGTGGTGTACAACAAGCCAACGATAGTGGGAAAGGTGTAGGAAGAACCAAAAGAAAAAAGGAACGGTCCCCGAGCCCGAGGTGACAACCACAATCGAGATACTGGCGCGTGAGGTTTGTCCCTTTTTGGGATTCCATTTGAAGCTCGGTTCGGTCGTAAAATATATCCCGGCTAGAAAACGCATAACAATCGTTTTTGGTGGCGCGGTGTGTCCTTAGTGGAAAGAACCGATCGAAGGGTGCAAGCCGTCGCTATAGCTCAGGGCCTTACGAAGATCTAATCAACTTGTTCCGATCCTCCCGCCCATGCCAAGGCCGTCCCAGAGATAGGCGAGCGGTTCGGAGATGACGGTTGGGTGAGTGTTATCTAAGAATTTTAATTATGCGAAGTCGTAAACTGTCACCTACGAGACGTAACCAATAGAACAATTTGTCAGGCACATACCCAGGGCGGAGTGCATCGGTATATGTTGCCGTCGCAATGGCCAGAAAACGCACAAGGCACAACGAAGCTTATCAGGTACGGTGCTGAATGCGAGTATGAGTCAACCGCAGATACAGAACAATTTGATTGTGCCTTGGTAGGTGTCTTGGAGTGGATGAGAATGTTTGATTTTACAGATGGGTTAGGATGATAATGTCCGTCCGTTGCTTTTAACAGAGGCCTGAAAATGGCTCTCGGGAACGGGACCTATCTAGTCTTTATTCTGTATCCAAAAGGCTGACTAAGCATTCTTTGCGTGCTATGATTCTCTGTAATCCCTTTCAATGCTGAATTGAGTATTGGAAAGAAATTGGCTTCCTTCCATCCGATCCAGGAGTCTAATTCTGGGTTGGATTCCATCCTTTCAAGATCCACACTGTTTTGATTCCGAGACCCACTCTAGAGCCTAAAAAGGACACCTCGTCGAATTTGGAAAAAGGACGATCGTTAAATTTTATGGATTATTTCACCATTACTTTCCTGTATTTTCCTTCGGTCCGTGGTATGTACCTGTTCCCGTTCGAATGGTTCGGATTTTTTGGACGAAGCCCATAAAATTTAAGTCCCGAAAACCTGCCCGTACGAGGGAGCTCTTCCTTGTCCCTTGTCGGAAAATGACAATAGTTTTAAAATTGAAATTGAAAATCGGATCGACGGGAAGGGAATGGTTTGGTTAGGAGCTGATTTGAAGCTGCTTCGTTTTACGACAACCACAATGCCATCCGTATATGCCATAAATTATACGTAAAGAATTCGTTACGCTAATCGACGTCTCCCCCTTCTCGAGCCGGACACTTTTATTCCACCTTCCACCAACCAAGATTGGTTGTCCAGCGGATTAAGGCACTTATGAAAGACAGTGAAAGGCTTTTTCTCAGACTGGGAATGGAAAGAATTTGTGACTTTTCTGTAGCCCATTGTTACGTCTTCCGTCGTGTATGTCTTCTGTAGACACTGTTGGGTTTTTTCTTTGACAAGACTTAGGACGACACCAAACGATAAAAAGCAACGAAAGGAAGACTTCATCAGCTTCAGCCTCGTACCAAGGCGTGCTTCGGTATGTACATGCATGTAAATTGAGCTGCTTCTATTACGCTGTCTTCCAGTCTAGTCTTCCCATAAGTCTACGCTACGGGTTGCTGAACCCTTCACCTGGGTCTTCTCCGACGGAGGTAAGGTGTATGCAGAGCTTTACGTAATTTGAAGTCGCAGCAGCAGTCGTCCCTTCTGGTCCTCCTTCCTGTCTCCTTTAACGCTTCGTTTCGGAAAATGGCAAGAAGAACGACCGCACCGATGTGTGGAGAACTGTGCGAAAGTCAATTTCCTCACCGTACGCATGCACACCACCCATGGAACCCCATGGAGCACATGGTGAAGCGTTAAATTTTTCCATTAAATTAAATTAGAAAAATATTGTCACACCAAACACACGCACAGAGCGAGCGGGAGAGGACTGACGTGGCCATAACGACCGGCGTTTTCCCGGAAGGCTTTCGAAGAAACGTTCGGCACGTCAAGGAATGTCGAGGGAACGAATACGTGGCAGCAACATGCGATGGTCCTGACCAGGCTGACGCACCGCGCGCACTCACGATCGGACCTTCATTTCAATTCATCTGGCGTACAAATTTGTTTATTGATGCGTGATTTTATCCACATCGTATTTATTGCTTCCCTCGTAACGTCTTCTCGGTGTGCACGAATCATGATCGATGGAAATTGATTCAATTAACCAACCTGCGGCCAGACGTTGGCTTTTTGGCCGGTTACGCGAGGCTCTTGAATGATGGGGATATTGAGTTTTATTGGACGCATCGAATTAAATTCCCATTCAGACACGACCCCCGGAGGCCAATGTCGAGGAGGAGGGGGGGGGGGGGGGGGTTAGGATGGGAAATCAATGAATCGATGTGTACCATCCTTCGGAGCCTTTCATCGCCAATCGGTACAATGATTTGACACTTTTGCTTTCTTGAGATGCTTTTCCTTCGTCACAAAAGCGAAGGCTTTATACAAACAGCGAATGGGAAAACCTCTTTTCCTTAAAAAATGATAAATCACAGTTACAGCGATAGAAAGCGAAAAAGGGGAAAGGGCACGACCGAATCCTGCTAGGAACAGCGCTGAGTAACCGATTTCGTAGAATAAATAAACATCAAACGAATCGCTGTCCCGTACGAGAGCTGTCTTCACTCTCGCTTCTTTCTTGCTTGAAGGGTTCGAAAAAGAAAACAAACTGAAGCCATCGAAAAATGATGATGCTCATTTTTAATGACTAGCAATCAGTTTATGCTCCAGTGACGCCTAAATTTGGCTTGTGTTTCGGTTCTATCTGTACCACGGTGAATGAAAAGCCCTTTTACGATGGCAAACAGTCTTGACTCATACAAATGATCTTTGGCTGATGGCGATGGGCGAATACTTGGTGTAATCCCTTCACACCATAACGAGCTGTTTTGAAGAGACCCTGTAGGGAATAGATCCTTACATCGAAACACATTTTATGGTGAAGAAAGGCGTTTCATTAGTTTGGCTTGTTATTGGAAGGACATACAACTAAGGCTTCGATCGATAGGAAAACTTTTTCCAAATTGAATGATGAAGGACACCCTGTTTCGGAGCGTCTCGAGAAGTGTGATTGGAATTCATCCATCATCGGACAAAAGTTGGCATCAGTGCATTGCAGTGGAGAAAGGACGATTTTGTTAGCATCAAACTTTCCCATTTGCACAGTGTGGGTCGATATTGTTCCCCCAAAGAAAGGATAAGTGTAACTAAAGTTGTTGTAGCGCATTAATTATTCGTGTGATTTTTGCCCGAAAATTCAATTACACTTTCGCTATCGTGGAAAGACTTCGTTAAGAAGCGCCTTTTCCTTTTCGCACCACTTTACGCCTAAGTTTAACAACTTTATGTCCGCAGCTGGTGGCAACCATTTCCATCCCTTAAGCAGCAAGGAAACATATTCTTATGGCAGTTGCCGGCAGCTTGGCTAGCAGCGAGCAGCATGTTCGGTGTATAATTATGAATTTTTAATTTACTACACACGGTACACTTGACGGCCCCAGAGCTTGAGATGATGTTAATCTTGCGCCCGGCAAAGGAACGAACCTTGCGTTTGTCCGCAATGCACGTCAAGTGAAGAAGCGTGTATTACGGGAGCAGTTCAAACGCTGGTAAGAACAACACACTTTGGTTGGAAAAAGGCACAGAATGAAAACGGTGCTGCCAAACCGCACGGGTGAGATGTCCTGGGAGCAATGAAATAAAAGGTGAATCTAGCTAAAAACAACAAATGCTTTTAGACGACGGAAGGGTGCTGTTAGGGGAAAGGAAAGGTCTAAGAAAAGCTTCTTACATTTTTCATTGCGGTTCCATTCAGCTGATTGTGCAGTCGTTGCTGCTGCTGCTGCTGCTGTCTCGAAGACGTTGTCGTCGGTGTGGAATGTACAGATCTCGGCAGCTTTCCCTTGGTCGGGCTGTGGGCCTGTTCGCTCTCCTGCTCCTCGCCGGCATTATTCAATTTCTTATACCGTAGTGCTCCGAAGCGCAACATGCTTGCCGATTTAGTCGTTTATACTCCCTCCAAGAACTCACTCAGAACACACTCACAATCCAGTGGCAATTTCAATAATTCCGCGTTGGGAAGGACACAGATTTCTTTTCCTTTCACATTGGCCTCCACAACACAACACGAATGGTATGCAGCTTTTTTTCTTCTTTTTTACACACGAATGCACATTTCCGGCAAGTATCACAGGTAATTATCCCACTGAGTTGTTCAAAATCGCCGCCCAAGGACTCGGAAGTATTATTTATTTCCTATCAATTGCGTTTCATTACACTCGCGTGTTTGTGGCGTGTTCTGGTGAAAGGCTACAGCACTTTAGCACAACAATTTTCATAAAGGCTATCGCTAGTTTGAAGAGAATTTTTTAAACCGCTCTAAACACAATCCTTGCTGCTTGGCTTCACTCGGTACTCTTCGACGTAAACGCTTTTCCTCGCTGAGTACGACACCACGTTTAGGCAACGGCGTGTCCTTAAAAACCCGGGACGCCGAGCAAACTTTCCGTCCGACTGGCACGAGCAACAAATGCGGAATGTTGTGCGTCGACCGAACTGGAACCGAACTAGATGCGCTTCGCGCCAGAAGAAGCAACACATGTACCTTCGTCGGGTTCGGCCGGCGTGCTATGCTGCGTGGCCCCGATACAGTTCGTGTTAGATGTGTGGCGTCACAGATCTTTTTCACTGTGACAAATTATTTGTGTTTTTGAGGGTTTTAATGCGGGACATAAAAGTATCAAAGTGTTAAAGAAAGTTATTGAAAGAGAGTTGAAACAGTTGTAAAAGGAAAGTTATTTTCAAGACATTTAAGAAAAAATACATAAATAACAATTCGAAAAAAAAAACAAAAAAAAAACAAAATGATTAGTGAAGTGTGATATTTCAGAAGCACAATCTTAAGCTGCCTTTTTAAGCTAATAAACCATTAAATTTGCGTATTTTGAAAATCATGGACTTGTATAAAAGTCATATAGGCGTTTTTCGACCCACACTGTCTGATAGTGCGCTGGTTGGCTGGTTGGTTGAACGACGATGGGACGGCAAGAACATAAATACGCATGAAACGGAATCCTACTGGAACGAACCGTCGCGGTGGCAGGCAGGCAGTCCATGGTGGTCGATTTTATGCTGCGTACGACCTTCCCTCCCCGGCAACGAAGGCAACATAAAAGCGAGAAGCGGTAAAGAATGGAAAGAATCCCAAGCGGGACGATACCGACGAAGGAATGAAAAACCGTAGAAAGTGTATGGAGGGAACTCAGGGCAACAATAAAAACAAGACCTGAAGACGAGCGAGGAGAGAGTTAGTATATCGAAGTGTTATGTAGAGAAGGGGATGGTGGAGGAGGAGGTGTAGTAACCATAACTTTGCGGAACAGTGTCACATTTCGTTTGCATCGATGCGTCTTTGCATAATGAAATTCATGTTCTAGTGAATGGTTCTACTCCCGTATCGATGGGGATAGGACTTGCTAAAATGGATTTATAGAAAGGCCCATACAATACAAGGACATTACGCGCAGTCTAAAAGAAGAACTTGACGGATTAAGAACATTCGAAGCTGATCCTAAAACCTGCATCTCCTTTAAAACTGGTTCTTTCCATTTCCAGATATAATTATTTTTTTCGAAATGTTGTCCTGGTTGGGAGAACGTAACGTTCAATCCTCCCCCTCCGTGGTATATCAGTGTAAGAACCGCCCTTCAGTGGACACGTGCAAGGATAAGAAAATGTATATCAACCGATAGCATGACGGCGTCGTCATCGTCACCGATAACAGGATTTTCCTGGCGTCGCTCTAAAAGGACGCCTCCTGAAACACGCTGTGTCCTCGCTTTCCCTCCTGCTGCACCTTTTATCATTTGCCTTTCGTACACCTCGGAAAAGTGCTAAGGTGAGTAATCATTTTATGTTTATTGTTTATCTTTCGATTCCTATTTAACTTTGTGCATCTCGTGTTCTCCCTTCTCAGAGTTGGGCTCGTTTCCCTTCTGCTTGTTTCATCTTAGGAAAGGGTCCTCGTCCCTCTTTTCAACAAAAAGCGTCCTCGTGCCAAACGTACACCCCAGAACCAGCGTGCAGCGTAATGTTTTCTTTTATACTTAGTGATAAATTTTATTACACACACCAAACACGGGAAAAAAATAAGACTGGCTGGGTGTTTGAACGCCACGGCCCAATCTCCGGGGTCCGTGCGCGTTGGGCGGTAGTGTAATCCGGTGAATATACAGGTTGAAAGACGGGGTTTAAAAACGTTCTCGCAGCTTCTGCCGCGTCACAGCGGCCAAACATGTAGTTTGCTTCATGCGCGCCGTATCAGGCCCGTGTCCCGTGGTATTATCAAAACGAAGCATTATGATTTCCCCGTGGAAAGGAAACATGACTAAGGAGGGCCAACTTCCGTGCTGGAGGGACGGTGATAGGAGGTGGTGGTAGATGGTAGGAAGTAACACAAATTCACTATCAGCGTAAATACAATTTGTTTCGAATGTTCATTGAACCGTGGTTGAGGTTGAGGGAGGCTTGGTTGGTATGGCTGTGTGTCTGTTTGTTCGATCGTAAGAAAGCATCAGCCTTCCTAATTGCGTCATTTACATGCTTTTGCGAGAATCTTTCTGCAAGAGTGTGTAACATTCTCGGCCCAGTGTTTGGGGAAGATTCGTTCCCGCTTTGCGACCAACGAAACAAGATACATTGACTGCGGGCTGACGTTTCTTTTGAAAATGCTCAGATTACGATCAAGAAACCGATACGCGGACAGTAGCTGCAGCGTGATATGAGTGCAGTGCAGCAGTAGTAGTAGGCTATGCTGTAGGTACGTTTCCATGAACCCTAGCAGCTCCTCTTACCAATCTCGCCGACTGGACCACGCTTCCATAATTGTTGCACGCTCAACGGCCCACAATCGGTTTCATTTTTCGTGCGAATGTTGGCGGAACGTTTCTCAACGGAAGCACTTCGGTGACATCGACACGCTGGACGTGGATTTGTCGCGATAGTTGAATATTACCGCCTCCTACAAGCACCCATTCCATCCCTCACCCCTTTTGCTTGCGAGCCCTCTCTTCACTCTTGCTGATCTGTTAAATGATCTTTTTCCAGAGGTTATCAAACGGTCAGCGGAAGGGCAGTTCTTTTTTTATTGTCTACGTCCGTTGAAGCGTATTGCGCACCACAAGTAAAAAGGGGACCATCACGCAAGTGCACAAACGATTTTGCATGCGTTGCAGTGTCGCGTGCGCACACACTTTACGCCAAAAGCTCTAGACCACATCAGGAATGTGTACGAGGAGTGTAACGGGTGTTTCCGACGCGTCCTAGACACACGCGCGCAATTGTCACGACGCATTTATTCAAATTTTTGTGTACGTTTGGTAAAAAAATGTGTAAGTAAACTCTGAGCCAGCAAATTTAGCGCAAGGCGTAGTTGAGGCATCAGTTTTCTACGAACGGTTGCGCTTCGTGCGTACACTGAACTTACGACAATACGGAGAAATCAAACGCTAAGCTACGAAAGTCCGTTTCCGTTATGGCTGGTGTATATAAATCCCCCTTTAACGCGATGGTACACTTCTTTTTTCGGAGAAACGTAAAATAGCTACTTATTGGCAAAAGAATGCAAACAGAAAAACACATAAATATTACCAACATTTTCCCATGAAAACTCGGTTCGTTCTTAGTAGCGTAAAGTGTGGCAACAAGCAGTCGGAAAAAAGCGCGCTTGTGTTCAACACATGTTTTCTCGCTCCTACAAGGGAAATTATTTCACCCCTCATGGCGGCTTTCCGAAACCGCCATCCGACCAACCCCAGCAATCCGACCCGTAACCTATAAATCTTAATCCACATGCCTTACTCACAGGCAGCAGCGCAGTAAAGGCTTTTCGGTCGATTCACCGGGACAAAAAGGGGGAAAACCCCTTTCGTCCCCAAACCCGAAAAGGGAAAGTTGAGCGCGCGTGTGGAACAAAGAAAAGCTGATGCGGAAAAACCGCACAAAATGAAAACTGTGGTGATGTTCGATGGGAAGAAAGTTCGCCCTCCTGAAGACGTGCTGCCCGGTCGTTGCTGTATCGGCTAATGACTACCTTTAGAATTTTGAGACTTTCGGGACGATTTTTCCCCCGTTCGTCGAGGGATCTTTTGGGGATGTTTCGGCGGGAGTTTTCCCGAGCGCGCCCTGGAACCGTTAATGCGTTTCTGCTGCACGGCCGTTCACCTCGGTAGGCTCGCCGTGTACCTTTTTGTGGCTGTGTGATAAGTTTGGTTTAACTAACAAAAGGGCGAGCAAATGATTGAGCGTAGAGTAGGTCGCTCTTTGTTAGCTTATCGTGTTATGAAAAGACGATTTTGGGGACGATTAGGTGTAACGTAACGAGGAAATGTTTTGTATGAAAAACGAAATATTTTCGACAAAATATATGAATTATCAAATACAGGTAAAGTTCATAAAGACGAATTACATGTCTAGTTTCCATTGACGTTTCCTTCCTTATCAACTTTCCGTATATATTCAAATGACGGGGTATGGACAAACTTTTCACACGAAAGAATGAATAGAAATCATTGCTAGGATTTCTAGCGCAGGCAAAAAATTGCGCCGCACGTGACTTTCATCAACAGAGGGTTGTAAATTATAACTCCCTTCGTGCAAATATTAGCGTATGGATAAAGCAAGGGGTTGTGGAATTTGCCGCACTGCTTCCTAGATTTCCCTCCTTGTTAGTTTTTTTTTATGTTAAATATTACTGAGAAGATAAAAAACGACATTTTGATGCTACGGTAATAGTCCTAGCACAGAGCACCACCGGACGTTACATTTGTATTCCGGAGCAACAGTGTCGGTCGGTCGGTCGGTCGATCGGCTTGAGGAAATTAATGCCCTTTCGACCGCTTCTCTCTCACCCGGGTAACAGAGTGAGTTGTCAAGTTCAAGAGGATCGCATCATCGGTCGAAGTATTACAAGTTCATCTACTGCTCGTCCTCGGAAGGGGAAGCGACCCACCGTTTGCCACAATAATAAATGCCGACGTTACGCTTTAACTTGGTTTCAAATTTCCATCCGGAGGATTCGTACGCCACACCGAAAATCTACAGCTGAATGAAAGTTAAGTAGTGTGTTGTGTCTGTTTGATAATCTCCTAGACCCTCGTTATGCACCTTAAATAAGGATTAAGGTGTCCCTGTGTCGCGGTACGGTTCACATGCGTAGTTGGTCGGTCGGTCGGGCGGTCGTTATTAGGAGATTATGCTACCAATATGTACCCACACAATGTAGCTCGTGTCATCTCTCTGTTCGTTTTTTTTCCCCGAGCCCTGGCAACGTGGTACCATGAAAGAGACAGGGAACAAAAGTGCCGCCTTGAACGGAAGCATCGGTGCGTGGCTTTTGTGGCGGCAGTTTTAAAGGTAGCGCACATCTAGGCTCTGTGGTTGTCTTTTCCTATTCTATTTGTATGCAGATGTCGATAGGTTCGATGCGATTCGAATGAAAGTGTCCTGCTGCGACTTCTGTTGCGGATTAGAGCTCTGGCGGGAGATATGTTTAGTCAAGAGGGCTGCAATCCAGATTTGGACGCAAAGGAATGCAATGAATTTCATGTTCAACTGGCAAATTTGGCCTACAAGTTTTTCTTGTATAAAATGTCAAATGTATGTTAAAATACGCAATCTTTATACTCGACTAGGAAGATTCCAATTATGCGCACCATGTTTATGTTTTGTTGGCTATGTGTTTAGTAATGTAGTTCTAAAAATTATATCTATATTTTTTGACTGCAATACTTTCTGTTAGATATTTGCAATTTTAAATTCCATACTAATAGATTGTTTTAAAATTGAATTCCTTGGGCTTCAATTACAATCAGTCGGAATTTGTCCCAAACGTCCGAACGAACATCGATTCGTCGACTATTTGATGCTTTTCGTCGATGATTCCTTGAGAACTTAACTGTACGCTGTATCCGTAGTGGGTACATTGACAGCTGGGTGTGTTTATGTTATTTGTTGTGCAAAAAACTAAATAAAGAGCCATTCGGGACGGGTTCTCGGAGAAAACGAAAGAGGTGCAAATCATCTGCTTGTTTCATGATTTGCAAAGTTTATAGCCCTGCAACCAGAACATTCAATGTTTAATTTTACCCAGTGAAAGCAGCTCAGCATTTCGAATGGATGAAAAAACCGAAATACGAAGCGCATCTGGTGTTTGCCGTGGCTGTGGAGGGAAGAATGCGAAAAAACCACTTTCCGTATATGGGGACATGTTCAAATGGTGTACTTCTATCGATGTAAGTAATTGTAGGATTTCGTAGATTATTCCACTTTCAATAAAGGAACATTTTTTCGTTCTGATTTTAGGTTTCCAGCACCGATGGATTACCGTCGAACATATGCAATCGATGCTGTGAGATGTTAACAATATCATACCAATTCAAAGCCATGTGCACACGAACTGATAAGCACTTACGATCGAAGCATAATGGCGTGGTTGAATTAGAGAGCTGCTCTGCTTTAGATAACGTCGAAGCAGAACCTGATTACGAACAATTTGAAGTAGTAGACGATGTGCAGTCCGAAGAAGTCGTGGAAGAAGTTATTTCGTCCGATGGGGAGTATTTAAACTTAGATCTGTGCAAAACTGTTGGCCAAGAAAATGACGACTGTATTGCAACGGAGAAAGACAGTACAAAAGAAATAGAAGTCCCAGAATCGGAGATTTTACTGAACGTGAGCTATCTACCGCCACAAGAAGATAAAACGAACCTACTTCCGCTTCTAGATGTGGATGAAAGCACCCAACCTTTTGAGGAAGAAGTACACCAAAAGGAGGAAGAGGTTGTGCATGGAGACACGGTTGAATATCTCGAAGAATCGTACAAAGAAGAAAGTCTTGCTTTCGAAAAGCTTCCCGAAACACAGAACGAAACTGTATCGATAGTGGCGCTCAAGAGTGAACCAACAACTTTGAAAGCCCGGCAGCCGGTTCGCCATGCTTGTCCGGATTGTGGGAAGCATTTTTCATCCAGGACCAACATGATCCGGCATCAGCATTCGCACAGAAGCTCAAAACCGTACAAATGTGATATCTGCAAGAAGGAGTTTACGCAAAGCGGTACGCTTAAAACGCACAGATACTCGCACTTCAATATAAAACCTTTCGTTTGCAACGTGTGCGGCAAACGATTTACGCAAAGCAAATCTGTGACGCTTCATCTTCGTTGTCATACCGGGGAAAAGCCATACGCTTGTGATATTTGCAATTCGGCATTTCGGCAAAAGAACGGCCTGCAACGGCACATGAAGGTGCATGGTGAGAGAAAGTAAGGTATCACCTTATACGCTTATAATAATTAGGATTATTCATGGACGAACAAAATAAATTATTTTCATTTAAGTTTATTTGATCAATGTTTCGATTTAATTTAATTTAATCAATGTTTAAATTAAAATTTGGCTCAATCCCGTTTTAATTCTTGCTGTCCTACAGATGGTTGGAATTGAAGTAATCGATCCGGTAGGGTAGCTCCGACTTGGCAACGGCTTAGGCGCCGTCGTTGTTTTGTTTACCTTCTCGACAAAGGCAGCGAAAGCCTACAAGTGTTTGGTGGTTTGTTAAAAAAAAATCCGTAATGGGTTTGTGTTCTTCGTGTTTTCGTGGTTCTACTGAGGAATTAATCACACCGGATGCTGTAAGTTTCAAACAGACACTGTAAAGCTGCGTTAGGATGAAAAACATCCCAAACATGAAAAGTGAAAGCTATGGTGCAATCATTTCCAATTCCACTTCATATCCGAACAGGAGGTACGTCGACAGCAGCAACGCGAAGCGGCGGAAAGACGTCGGATAGAGCAGGATTCCCGTGGCATCAAGGATCCGGAAAAGGTACGACGCCAGCAGCAACGAGCGATGGAACAAGAACGCCGTGAGCAAGAAGCTAGTCGGATGGGAGGACAACCCACACTGAGGGTATGAAAAAGGTTCCCACGCCGCAGTGACTAATTCTTCCAGAAATATTTTGATTACGGCAACATTTTCTCTTTAATTTTAGTGGCAACAAGATTAAATCTATCGCGAAACGTTAATCCTTCGATTAGAAGCCGAACCAAAAGGGGAACCAATTTTAAATTTGCTGCCTGTTATCTTGTGTGTGTTTCTCGTACTTGTGTATTTATGTTTGTATCTCAATAAACATCAAAAAGTACCCAGATGGACTATAGAATTGGTGGGAACTGTTTGGTATCGGTTCAGTCGATAGGCCAACGGAAGATGCAAGAGAAATCTTCACACAACTGTTCCGGCTGTTTGCGCCCGAAACTTGACACAACTTTTATCGTGTTTGCCTGCCGCGTTTGACACCCGTCCTGTGTGCGCTGGGAACTGTCAAATTTGTTTTAGTTCTGCAGTTTTCGTCATTGTTTGTGCGGGTCGCGAGCTATCGGAATCGGCAGAAAGTGATTGAAATCGCTGGTGGTATTTCAGGACGCAAGAGATCGCTGTGCTGACGAGGACAGACCTCTAGCTCTGCTTTGCCAGTATTGAATTCAGTGGGTTTTGGGTGCATTGTGTGTGTGTGTGTGTTTTTTTTTGCAGTGCCGCAGGGCGGAAGCGATTCGTTACAACCCGGTATTACTCGAGAGCCATCCAGTGGGGAATCACGAAATGTTGAATATTCCGAATGAAAAGGTAAGTTGATAAGATAAGTAATCACCTGATGTTGGGAAGAGCATGGAGTGGATAAGATATCATCATCTTTCGTCGGAAGAACCTGGATGTAATTTGCATCCAAACTACTACTGGTGCGTTTGATCGCAAGGGACAGTTCAGTAACCTTGATCGACCTTGGCCATCAACGTAAGTGATGAGCAGCGTTCAGTTGTAATCATGGCCCATAGAATAGACCATAAATTGCTCCGTTAATTGATGTCCAAACAAAACAAACGGTTTTAGAATTGCACTCTAGTCCGTCTTGTAGCATGTCCTCCGGCTCCCGCTTTTGCCCGCTTCATTCAAACACATTTGCGCTAGAGTAAGAATAACGTACGTGTGTTTGCATAACACTCTGGGACCGACCGCACCAGAGCAAACATTGCCGTACATGTTCTTTTTTCACGTTATCGTGTAGTTAATCGTACTCGAAATAATCAGTCCATGCGATTTACTCCTACCGAACACCCTCTACCCGGCAGGGGAGTAGGTATCATATCATCCCGCGTGTCAAAGCTTAGTAGATTACAATTACGACCACATTCGCACCACAATTGCCATTAATGGTTGTCCAGCGATTTAAAAACAAGCGATCCGAAGATTCGCCCGCTTTCCCGGACGCAAACGCGAAGAGTCGTCGGGACAGGGACAGGGAACGAGGAAACAAGCGACAATGATTAGTAGGGCAGCAAAAGCTTTTTCAGCGCGATGATGCGTTATCATTCTCTCAAAACCTCGTATCGCTGGTCGTATACATACAAGTAACGTACGTCGGCGAGGGCTTACTGGATGTTGGCACAAGCGGTAAAGCATTAGTCCCATGCGGGTCGAAGCAGAGGCCACACGCGCCACAGCAGAACGTTTTCTCATCCTACGGGCGAATAGACTGTTTCGTTTTTAAACAGTTGTCGGTGCGTGAGTGCTGAGAGCCAGTTAGCCGCCACCACTTTGGACAGATAAACGAGTAGATAATTGGAACCGTGTGTAGGAGACCCGGGAAACACAGTGCAGTGTCGCAAACAAAATGACGGGAGCCATCGATTTACTGCTCAGCGTAAGTGTCCAAATCCAACCCAACCGGACCGGATAGCGGTCGATCGAGCGAAGATCACATCATCGTCATGATCGTTGCGGCGCAAATTGACAAAAACAGTGGCGCCGCGACTAAGTTGTAAGCCCGGCTTCCCGTTTTCCAACGGTGCCGACCTCTGCCACGCTGCAACAATGCTTTCCCGATGCTTCCACGAGCGCCTCCGACCTTGCATGCAGGCTCCGTTGAAGAACAAATGAAAGTCAAACAGCAGTCAGAGAGAAGAGGGCCCCGATGTGAGATAAGGGAAGAACTTATTCCTCCCCTCCCGATGGGAATGGCTAATCTTGGATGGTAGCGCATGAGTCGAGATGTCGTGATCTTTGTAGAATTTGTGTAAATTTTCGGGCCGATAAACTGAGTCTTGGACAACAGCGTGTTCAGTGGCGTGCGGTGAAGTGGCGGATTTGGGAAGTTGGTTGTAAAGTAATACATCCCCGGACCCGAATTCGGCCATGAATTCGATCGCATGCAGCTCGCCATCGTTTGATCAGGTGTTTGCATGTCTGATAATATTATTTTCCCTCGAAATACCTTGAGTAAAACGCTGTCATTGCAGCCATCCAGAATGCTGAATGGATGCAGACAAATGAGCACAGATTCCAATGATAACTAGCTGCTTGGAGTGGTTTGATAGTTGGTTTCGTTTGCGCGAATAGTGCACGTTCATCGTGGTGGCGTAGTGGTGGCACGATCACGTTTGCTGCAGCCTGTCCCAAGTGGCTGTGGAGATGTTTATGATTACCTTTTACCATTCTACTACGCGGCATGTAATCAGCGCTCTCTGTAATAAGGAAGATGCTTTACAACGCACTGTTGTATATCAACAGCTTGATAATCTTATCAGTGACAATTTTATATTGACAATATCATAAATGCCTCAAGAGCCAAGGGTTCGGGATGATATCGATCTGCACCACTAGTAAAAAAGGGGTGACACCGTTTGTCCTTGTCCTTGACTCGTGGGTCTCGCGGGAAGAGACGGATCAAGTTTTGGTGGTGGTCTTTAAACAGGTCTTGCAAAAGCACACGAAACTGTCCTGTAGAACACATCAATCATTCGACGTGATTAGACAGATTGAATAATGTTCTAGGTCCCCCGAAAATGAGGCCGGGCATTCTTGGGGATTAGAATTTGCAACGTTGTGTTGGGTTAGGTTAAGAATGGAAAGGTGGATCATCCAGTCTCGAAGCGTCTATAGAACGTGAGAAGGAGCAATACGGCCTGGCCGTTACTATCGTATAAAAAATGTAAGAATGGGGTGGGGTTGCCAGTGTCTATAAAAAGCAGCCAACGCACTCTATCATCACGTTAGTTATCGTTAGATGATCGAGCTCTGAATATCGCGTCGTCTGTGTCGGCTCTGTTTAAGTACTTTGAAGAAAAGCTGCACACGCCGGAACAATCACGTTTTACCGAGGGTTCTTCCCACGGGTTTTCAAGAACACTGGCGTAACCTCTCCGGACAGTGATTCTGACGAACGGCGGAAACGTCGAGAAGTTCAAACGAAAGACCACCGCGCAGTAGTTGGACCAGCAGACGCAGTGATGCTGGGGCTACAGAATTCGTGTATCGTGCTCAACGCCAAGGCAGTCAACAGTAATACTGGCGGTGGCAGTGGTGCAAGGGTCGATAGTGGAAAAGTGCATTTTAAAATGCTTAATCCATGTGCGGGGGCCGGCAATGGGCAGGTTTGTTGGGGCAGGAAAGGGCAGAACACGATAAACGCGATCGCAAATAAGCAGAGAGCACAGAGAGAGAGAGAGTGCGAGAGCAAGATTTGTTTACCTTACCATCCGTGCATAATTATGCTAAGGTCTTTCCTGACCTCGACGCCTCGGGTGTTCGCCAAATGAGTTGCGTTGAGTTGATGTTTTTTAAACGTTTAACTTCAATGTTAAGCGCAGTTCTATTGGTGTTTAAACGGGAAATGCATTCCACCGATCGTGCATGTGATCGGCTTCGAAAGATTGACACTAATCACATTTCTAAATCAGAGTTGTGTGTGTCGTTAATAGTCGGAACACGTGATCATGAGCGATTAGTTTGACTTCATTCCGGAACACCAATATTAGTTTTATTAACTAATCTATTAGGGACCGCGAAGGTTATGAGGGATTAGCTGCCAAGTCGTGAATAATTGCTTTGATAATGTCGCATCATGTTTTGAGCGTTCAGTGCAGCTCAACCTTCTCTACCGGGCTTCTAGTTAAATCACAATCGCTGTAAACGTGTCTAATGTTGTTTTTTCGTTGCTACGGTTCATTGACTTTTGCAGGTGCGCGGACACCAGCGTGTACCGTCAGATACGAAGGAGTTCCACGAAGCGACTAAACGTGATGCTCTGATGCGCCTGAAAAAGGACCTGGACCATCTGCTGGAAACGGTTGAAGATTCGCGTAAAAATGGCGTCCAGAAGGAAATGTGTGGCTTTGAAGCCCTGTATCATCGGTTCCTGCAGGAGGACGGCCCGTCGGTCGAGTGGGATCGTATCGAGAAGTTGCCCGAGGGAGCGGTGAAGGACTACTCCACGCTGAAACTGCCGCAGGAAGCACACATTCGAGACATGCTGGACAAGCTGGTGGTGGTGAAGCTGAACGGTGGTCTCGGCACGTCGATGGGCTGCCACGGACCGAAGAGTGTCATCCCGGTGCGCAATGACCTCACGTTTCTCGACCTAACGGTGCAGCAGATTGAGCATTTGAACAAAAAGTACAACGCGAATGTACCGCTGGTGCTGATGAACTCGTTCAACACCGACGTCGACACGGAGAAGGTGATCCGAAAGTACAAGGGTTTCCAGGTGCAGATCTACACATTTAACCAAAGCTGCTATCCCCGCATCAGTCGCGACTCGCTACTTCCCATTGCGAAGGATTTTGACATTGAGAATGATATTGATGCGTAAGTGATGATGATGATGAACGATCGTTTGTATGTTCTAATCCGCTTGTGTTTCGTTTTGCAGATGGTACCCACCCGGTCACGGCGATTTCTACCAATCGTTCCAGAACTCGGGACTGCTGCGAAAGTTCATCGAGGAGGGTCGCGAGTACTGCTTCCTGTCCAACATCGACAATCTGGGCGCCACGGTCGACATAAAGATACTGAACCGTCTAATTGGCGATGACCGACAGGGTGATAAGCCGATTGAGTTCGTGATGGAGGTGACAGATAAGACGCGTGCCGACGTAAAAGGTGGCACGCTGATCAATTACGAGAACAAGCTGCGCCTGCTGGAAATTGCGCAGGTCCCGAAGGAGCACGTGGACGACTTCAAGTCGGTGAAGACGTTCAAGTTTTTCAACACCAACAACATCTGGGCCCGGTTGGAGTCCATCGAGCGGGTACTGAACGCAAAGACGATGAACATGGAGATCATCGTGAACAACAAAACGCTGGACAATGGTATGCGCGTGATCCAGCTCGAGACGGCCGTCGGTGCGGCCATGAAGTGTTTCGACGGTGGCATCGGCATCAATGTGCCCCGGTCTCGGTTCCTACCGGTGAAGAAAACGTCGGACCTGCTGCTTGTCATGTCCAACCTGTACAGTCTGAAGTATGGGTCGCTGGTCATGTCCCCGCAGCGCATGTTCCCCACCACGCCGCTGGTAAAGCTGGGCGATAATCATTTCAGCAAGGTTAAGGAATTCCTCAGTCGCTTTGCCAATATTCCCGACCTGATCGAGCTGGACCATCTGACTGTCTCGGGTGATGTGACCTTCGGACGGGGGGTTTCGTTGCGTGGCACGGTCATTATCATTGCCAACCATGGCGACCGTATCGATATTCCTGCCGGAGCAATCCTGGAGAACAAGATCGTTTCGGGCAACATGCGCATTCTCGATCATTAGAAGCCGAGGGTGCATGGCTAAAAACTAAAAGACAGGGCCAGTTGGACGATACTCAGGAGCGATCAGGAGCAAAGTGTGCGAATCATGCGCAAAACAACACACATGTTACTTTAAACGGTTGGGAAAAGCGGTAGATTCTAGAATGGAACAAGCAATAAGGAAACGTGTTTCTAAAGGACGGATATGAAGCTCTCATGTTGGTTAGTTTGTTTTGAAAAAAATGTAGCACAAAATTGAAATTGCGTCCGGGAACGGCATGGATGCATGTGTTTTGAGCTTGTATAGTGGTTGTATTGGCATTACCTCTGAAGGACCACTTGCGTTAGCGAGTCGTTTTCGCTTAATGAATGTTTGAATAAAACTACCACAACATGGAAGAATGGGCTGTTTTGAGTTTCCTGAGCAGATTAAAGCGGTGCACGAAGCAAGCAAAACTTTACCTCTTTTACTTCTCCCAAAAAATCAACTGCGGCATTCAAATTGCTCGAATGGAGGTCACGATTCGAGCACTCTAATCGAATGCGCGTGAGTGAAACGTCAAATTTGTTCCCCCGCGGGAAGTGCTTCCCGTGTGACAGTTGGTTGTTTACAGTAAAACTCCCGTTGTTTACAAAATTCCATTGGTCGCAGCGCCTAGACTTTTCGGTCCGGTTTAGTCGTTTCGTTGTTCCACCCTCAAAATACCGGTGTACATTGTGGCCTACAAATGGTTGAAAGCAACACTTGAACGTGTTTCCCCCTGATTATAGCTCTCCGTTGTATTGTGCGTTGTGCGGCGGTAGTGCAAGGCAAGAATCTCCCCCGACGGGTGGCAGCGGTTCCCCTCATTGAGTTCCTACTATTAGTTAGTAATCAGCGTGATTGTGCTGAACAGTGCTGACACGACAGTACGCGTGGTGTGATACAACGTATTTGCAAAAGCGAAAGCTAACGCAGCAAATACTATCGAGGGAATTCTTAGCGACAGAAGCACAAGCATAATCCCCGGCACAATATGAGCGGAGAACCAGAAAAGGCAACGAAGAAGCAGAAAACGGTAAGTAGTAGTCGAAGCGTTCTACTTTGATAACAACCTCTGTAGGATTCTTATGTTCTAGCATATTTAGCACGCAAATAATGTATGCTCTAGACTCAAAAACTTTTTACTTAAAGATGATTTAGTTAGAACTTGGAACAAGTTGAATGATAGTAGTAGTGGAAAGAACTATCCACGTGTACGGGTGATCGTCAGAAGCACGTGATTTATGTTCTCGTATTGGGTGTGTGCCACATTCGACTGTGATTTCGATTGGCGATAATGAGGGCGTTCAGCATTCATACAACATATGGTACTTGAACTCTTCCTGCCATATGGAATGGTAATCAGCCTATCAAGCCGTAGGTCCGTTCCGATTGCAGATAAGCAACACACGACCAATATCGCTCTAGAACAATGGACATTGTAGTGGGTGTTAGTGTGTTCAACAATTTCAAATATATGACAAAAATGTTGAATATGTCGCTAGTAAACACGAGGGTCTTCCATTCCTCAATGCTGTAGGTGCAACGTTGGAAAGACGTGTAGCTGCAACCGGTTGTTAATTATAACGCGACACCTTACACGCTTCCCTAACATACAATCCACGACACAGAGTGGCTTATTGGTCCACTACGAGCAGGCAAAAAGGAGGTGGGAGCATTTGGAGGGAAGCATACCGCTAAAGGGTCATCTAGCGAACAAATTGCGTTGACTAAGCACGACACAGCCATCGTCGACACGGTATAATTGAAACGCATACACAGTAGGCCACGCCGTTGGATGGTGTAGCGCGGCGCTGCGCAAAGCTTACACGCTTTATCGCAACGATCCAGGCGAACAGCGTGAAAGCGCCATGCGTACGCAGTCCCGCGACTCGTGTATGAGAGCGCGCGCATAAGAGCTTCCCCTACGCGAGTAAGGGTTAGTGTTGATGGTGGGTTTTCATAAATATGCCTGCACGTTGGTATGAGTCGCTCACTTCGCGCAAATCACTTGATGCAGTGGTCGGGCCCTGCGTTTGCCACGTGTCGAAAAAATCGAATTTTACCGATCGTTGTAATAGAGGTGATGGATTGAGTGACGGTTATTCCAAAAGTGGTTATTCCCTCAAGTAGTTTCCGTGTACCGTCAAACGAAAAACACAAACTTTGGTCCACAGGCAGCTACTGAAAACACACAACAATACAGTACCGGGTGGACTTGGGGAGAGACTCGTTTCCTTCACTACTCCCCGTTCCGCTCCATTCCGTTGTGAGCATTGGCTGCGGAAACTTTCTCCCCGTTTCGGGCAACACAAACTATAAAGAGTGATGATCTTCGCCGACCGGTGCTGCATAATCGTCGCAAAAACGGGTATCATCGAACAGGCCAGCATCACACGGCGCCACTGTTGATCGGTCGAGCGTCGCGATCGGATCGACAGAGTGGTGTAGTGTTGTTTCGATCGTTTGTCTTAACCTCTAGCAACTGATCTCTTGTGCTCTCGCTGTGAGTGTTTTGCGATTGGAATTGAACGACAATTACTGGAACAAGCATCGTGCTAAAATGTTTGTGAAGCGAAGAAAAGTGGCCAACTTTAATAATAACTCCTTTCTGGGTAACTCCAATTACGAAAATGGCAATGCAGATGGGACAATCGTGGCAAAGACACGCTGCAGCAAGCACAAGGACTGTGCCGGCAACGTTTCCCCTGAGGTAAGAAGAGATGCATCATCGCCCTTTTGGTTATGAAAGGGAGCACTAATAATAGGTCAAGAGGCGCAGGCTGTCGAGAGGTTTGGCGCGAATAAAAGAGAGCTGTGAATAAATAATCAGGCCCCAGAAGAGGCACTAGGAAGAAAGGCAGCGGACAGATGGTTGGTTGTAAAAACTTTCACTTATTTCCTGGTGATCTTCTCGTTTGCAAGTCGTTTGCATGTTCCAAAAGGTTCGATGAGCATTTTGCCGCTCAATTTCGGACCTAAGTGGCTTTTTCTTTGGCCTTTACGGGCCTAACCGTTTTTCCTACATAGTTGCGTACGCTCAAACGGTGGTCGATTATGTAAGGGCCCGATCGGTTAGCTGGCCAATGAACTTTGATTCAGGAAGCGATCGAACGTGCTGAACGTGCCACTCGAAGCTTCATAGTGCAGCGCAGCACCGTAACTCCCCTTCGGTTATGTGGCGTTGTAAGGATGACTGTGGTTTTGCGAGTAAGCGTTAGAAATAATGTTGCCTTCTGTGGCGATTTCTCCAACCCAACTAACCACAGCGCAAACAAAGCGTACCATTGTTCCCCGAAAATCGTTCTCGTGTTCCGCGCGTGCCATTATAGATTGTCGCCAACAGGTAGGCCAACTTGCATTGCACCGCACGAGCCTCACAGACGGTGCACCGGATCGTTATACTGCAGGCCAAATAAATAACTTATCTTTGTAAGCTTATTATCGGGCATGGTGAGTTTCAGCTCGGGGCTGTTGTAACGGGGTCGTGTACTTAAGTGTCGTGGCGCAAAACTACTCACGTCATTCCGTCCCGTCAGTTCTCCGCCACGAGTTGTTCGCGTTCTACACACCGTTACGATGCAGCAGCAACAGCAGCAGGATGAGGTACCATCGCGATCGTATGAGGGAGGCCTTGAGCTGAGCTGTTTTGAGCCGAGTCTGAGTAGTTGTTTGTTCTACGCCGCTAATGAATGATCCACTTTCTTTTCTTGTTCCACACAGTGCCTTCAGGTGGCGACGAACGTGACCGAACAGAAGCACAACGTGTCGCGCGAGGTGCGTGGCCAGAATCTAGGGCTGTGTCGTGGCTTCCGCGGCTGTACCGTGTGGCTCACCGGGCTGAGCGGAGCCGGTAAGACGTCGATCGCGTTCGAGCTGGAAGCGTACCTCGTGTCGAAGGGCATTCCGGCATACGGGCTCGATGGCGACAACATTCGTACCGGGTTGAACAAGAACCTCGGCTTCTCACAGGTCGACCGGGAGGAAAACATTCGTCGCGTGGCCGAGGTGGCCAAACTGTTCGCCGACAGTGGCGTCGTGTCGATTTGCAGCTTCGTGTCACCGTTCGCTGAGGATCGTGAGATGGCGCGCAAGATACACAAGGATGCGGACTTGAAGTTCTTCGAGATTTACATCGACACGCCGCTGGAAGTGTGCGAGACACGTGACACGAAGGGTCTGTACAAGAAGGCGCGCCAGGGCGTGATCCAGGGCTTTACGGGTGTGACGCAAGCGTACGAAGCGCCGGACGCGCCGGACTTGCGCGTCAGCACGGAGGGCATGACGGTGCGTGAATCGACGCTGAAGCTGATCAACCTGCTGGAGAGTGAAGCGATCATACCGCGCTTTATCAAGGAGGACGAACCACTGCCGGAGCTGCTTGTGCCGGAAAGTCTGAAGGCGGCACTGGAGGCGGAAGCGAAAACGTTGCCCTCGCTGTCGATCAGCGAGGTGGAGTTGCAGTGGCTTCAGATACTGGCCGAGGGATGGGCCTACCCGTTGAAGGGGTTCATGCGAGAACAGGAGTTCCTGCAGGCGCTGCACTTCAACTGCCTGCTGAACGAGGACGAGACGCTGCGCGTCAATCAGTCCGTCCCGATAGTGCTTTCCGCGACTGTTGCCGATAAGCAGCGTCTGGAGGGGGTCAGTGCTCTGGCGCTGCAGTACAATGGGCGCACGGTGGCGGTTCTGCGTAAGCCGGAGTTTTACTACCAGCGAAAAGAGGAACGCTGCGCCCGTCAGTTTGGCACGACGAATCGGGCACATCCGTACATCAAGATGATCTACGAGTCGGGAGACTATCTGGTCGGTGGGGAGATTGAAGCACTGGAGCGCATCCAGTGGCACGACGGGCTGGACGCTTATCGGCTCACGCCGAACGAGCTGAGGAGAAAGTTCCGCGAGATCAAGGCGGACGCCGTATTTGCCTTTCAGTTGCGCAATCCGATCCACAATGGGCACGCGCTGCTGATGAGCGACTGCCGGCGGCAGTTGCTGGAGCGTGGCTTCAAGAATCCAGTATTACTGTTGCATCCACTCGGCGGCTGGACGAAGGATGACGATGTACCGCTGCCGGTGCGCATGGCTCAGCATCAGGCGGTGCTGGATTCGGGTGTACTCGATCGCGAACACACCGTGCTGGCCATCTTCCCATCGCCCATGATGTACGCCGGTCCGACGGAGGTCCAGTGGCATGCGAAGGCCCGTAAGTACTTGGTGCATCAAGGGTGGGGTCAAAAGGATTTGTGTGTGTGTTTGACGCGACGCCTTCACTTACAGGAATGAATGCAGGTGCTAATCACTACATTGTGGGCCGTGATCCGGCCGGCATGCCGCATCCGGAGAAGGAACTGTATCCGGACGGCAATCTCTACGATGGAACGCATGGTTCGCGCGTGCTAAAGATGGCCCCGGGACTGGACAGCATAGAGGTAATTACGGCGCAGCCGCGTCGTTAAAGATTCCTTTATTACCGATCGTTCCACTCAATCCATTGACTTCTCCGTGCTTTCCAGATTCTTCCCTTTCGTGTGGCCGCTTACGACAAGTCGTGCTCACAGATGGCATTTTTCGATCCGGCTCGCAAGCAGGACTTTGACTTCATCTCCGGCACCAGAATGCGAACGTTGGCGCGCAACGGAGAAAATCCACCCAACGGGTTCATGGAACCGAAGGCCTGGCAGATTCTGGCAGAGTACTATCAGTCGCTGCAAAAGTCCCAGTAGTGCGCTCGCTAGATCCGAAGGACGGAGCTTACCTTTCTCATTTTATCGATGTTTTATGTTGTATGTTTTTATAGCGCAAGCACTGCTTTGCAAAAGCACCGCAGCATTTCAAATACCATTGTAGCAGTGTAACAATAAACGAGCTGTATCGGTATGGTACTGATAGATTGACAGTCAATGAACGAAATACGGTGGTTATCATCTGAATTGTATCTTTATTCACTCTCACACACACAAACTTACAGGTTCGTCGGGCGCTCGCTCGCTCTATAAGTAATTTAGTGTCTGTGTGCGGTAAGAATTGGCGGCGCCACACTTTTAGCATATGCTCTCTTTAATACAAAAAAACACGATCAACGGAGGATCCGATCCACCACCATCCGTGACACATTTGGAGGTGGGGTCATAAACACAATTATTAAAAATCGTCCCTCTAGCTTCAATACGGTCGCCATCCAACGGAGAACCTTCATCAAATGGCATTGGTAGGAGAGGTTGGTTGGTAGATTGGTTTCTTCTTTTGCGTTGTTCGGTAAAAGCGCCCGAACGGGAGTGGCCGTCGTTTTACTACCCTGACAGTACGTAATAACAATGGAATATGCACTTTTTCATCAGTTGGCCATCTACTGTGGGGACATGCAAAAGGTAGAGTTGAAGAGAGGGGCCGCCGGCTGCCTGGCTTATCCACTAGCATATGTACACTACGTTCGTTAGATTACACTGTATAGAGGACGACCGCGGGGGGTGAGGTCTGCCATGTCTCGTGCATTCGCGTCCGGAGGGCAGCACGAACGGCGCCGATACGCACGGGATTTGTATGCGCGCGTTCGCGCCTTGCGTCGTTTCTATTTGGGAAAGTCCGCCTCGCTCGAGATTATACCTTTGTGGGCCATCATGTCGTCGATGTACTTCTTCACCTTGCGCTCCGCTAGAAAGAGGGAAACACTCCGTCAATCAAACACTCCGTGCCAAAGCTCGATGAGCCCGGTTTAATACTTACCAGTAACATCTGCTTCGAAGAATTTGTGCGAAATCTTTCTCGCCAGCCCCTTGAACAGCTCCTTAGTCTCGATCTTCTGATCGCGATAGTACGGCATCAGGTAGTGTATAACACAGCTTGCAAGGTTTTTCTTCTTCTTCTCCATCTCGGCCAGCTGCGAGCCGGATGGCGTGGAACCGGCGGAATCTGGTGCCCCGCCCGGCGTGTGTCCCGATGAGCCAGCTATTAGACTCTGTTGTTGTTGAGCGTTGCCACTACCAGACGGGCCAGCCACATTATTCGTGGTAACTGCATTCATGCAGGACTGTTTCACTGCTCCCGCAACACCCGCCGCTAGTCCTGCGTGGCCCACGGACTGCAGCGTGCTCACTGGTAAGGATGATTTGTTCGGTAGCGAGTTTAGATGCATTTGAGCGGCGGTTGTGAACTGGGTTAGGGGTTTCACGCATGACACGGAGGCGCCGCCAGGTAGCTGGGAATAGGGAGGACTTTTTGGTGTGCCCGCCGTTAGACGGGGATCGAGCGATGGGTCGTACGGTGAGCGGTGATCGTACGTGCGCATCGAATGCTTTTCGTGATGTATCGTGCTCTGTTGTGGCGGTGGTGGTGATGCGGGTGACGGTGGCCTATGTGACGGTGGCGACGACGGTACGTACTTTGTATGCATGTACTCCGGTTCTGGGGAAGGAGACATCGGCGGCGGCGACGAGGGCGGTGGTGGTGATGCAGGCGGAGATGGAGGTTGATCCTTGGGCCGGCTGTTAGATGACGACGGTTTCGGATCGTCCCACATATCTTCATTGTTAAGCATTTGCGACGAACCGACACCAGCGCCACTGCACCCTCCCGATCCCTTGACTGGTACATAGCTATTGTACCCGGAAGACGAACCACCGGCCGATCCGTAGGCTGAGCCCTTGCCGTATGCCGCACTGTTCTCGGCAGCATAGTGCGATATTCGCTTCTTCGGAGCTGCATAACTGTATTCTTCCTCCGGCGAGGGAGGTCGCCGGGGGGGTGGGTGGTGCTGCTGTGGCTGCTGTTGCTGCTTGTTGTTGGTTTCGTACTCATCGTCGTACACGCGAGACTTAGATGGTACGCGCTCATACTCTCGATCGTACTCCTCCTCCTCGTACTTGCGCTTGCGACGCCTGGCCACTTCATCCTCCTCCCAGTCCCTCGAGCGAGAGCTTCCAGATCGATACGAGTAGGATCGTTCCCGTGAATACGATCGACTGCTTTCGCGCGATCGCTTGTGCGAGGTCGATTTATGCTTGGTCCTCGACCGCTCACTCGAGTAGCCGCGCGACCCAGACCGAGAACGATCACGATACGTACGATCCTTGGACGTTGTTCGCGAATGGGACCGATGGGACCGTTCGCCGTGCTCGCTTGTTCGACGCGCTTTCACCTCCTGGTACGGTTCGTTCGATACGTACTCCACAGAGGGTGATCGAGGTGATGTGGGCGAACGGGGCGATCTCCGCGATGATGGTGGAGATCGTGGAGATCGAGGCGATCGGGGCGATCTGGGTGATTGGGGCGAAATTGGTGACGCCGGTGGTGACTGTGGTGATCGGATCAGAGGCAATGTGGACGGTTCCGGTGGGGCTAGTTTCGCACCGCTGCCCGAACTCCGACCATCCTTCTGCTGCTCTGCGTCATCCCACATGTCCCCATCATCGATCGTCATAAGACCGGAGCTGCTGGTACCGGGCAGTACGGCGGAAGAGCTGCTACCGGCCGTGCTGTTTTTAGCCCCAAAGTAGGAACTGATCGACGACTGACTGAGTCCGTCCCGGTCGCGCCCGGAGGTGCTGGATTTGGATGAGAACTTGGAGCTGCGTTTCCGATCCCCATTGCGCTCGCCGCTTCGACGATGGTGATGATGATGGTGATGCTTTTTGTCGTGCCCATCGGAACGCAACTCCTCCACGACACTATCACCGTACTTACGCTTCAGGTCCGCCTCTATCGTCCGGTAGTCCCCGCCCAGATTGGCACGATGCTTCGGGCAATACTCCCTCACCCGGGGATGCAGCACTTTGTCGGCTACGGCCGCTTTCAGCGATGTTACCTACGAAACAGCACAGATACAGGGTTACAGTTAACGGTCACATCGAACATTCCCCGATGCATTAGCGCTTCAATGCCAGTTGCATCAAGGAAGTGTATGGTGGAGGGAAGTTATCGGAGAGAAAGATAGAGCGAGAGAGACAGCGAAAAGGAGTTAAATTTTGACGCGTTCCGAAAGTAAGTTCAATAAGTTTCACGCTCGCCCGGTCCGCCGATTGCAAAATCTGATACTTTACTTTACTTTTCGATTCTTTGAACTCGGTTGTACTGGAATTACAATGGCATACAGAGGTTTGCGTTTCCTTCGGTGGGGAGGAGCTGTAACCGACGGAGTATTGGGCAAGCAACAGTACCTGGTATGCATCTGACCGTGTGTTTCGCCATTCTTGGCATTCATTGATTGGTAGTAGCGACGTGCAGGGCAAGATGGTGGTGGTGGATTGAACTGATCGTTGACTATTGGGTGTGTGTGTGTTTACCAGGGTGGTTTGTTGCTGGCAGGGCAGGTCAACACAGCAGCAACGAGTCGACAGAAGGAAGACAGTGGTTGAGATGACGATTGAAACTGATACCAGCGAAGGCCCGTTTGAAGCTGATGGTGTGCGGTTAACCGGGAACCGTTTGCTGGTTGGTTGCATTGAGATAAGATCTAGCGGAGTGGAAGCGGACACAATTGCGCTGCCTATCGCGGCTGGAGAAGCTGCTTGAAGTGGCGACAGGGATGCTGATTGCGCTCTCCTGGCCAGATGTTTGATGCTGCATCATTTGCTGTAGCTGCTGCAGCTGCTGGTGCTGTACTACATCTGCTAGTGTTGCTAATGCTCCTGCTGCTTCAACACTTACTGCTTTACCATAGAGCATTTGAAAATAATTGTTCTCGTTGATAGTCGCAGATTGAAATGGATTGTAACGGTTGGCGAAATTGAATTGGTCCACAAAAAGGCGAAAATAAACGCAAATTGATTGAAAGCGTCCGAACTGATAGGAGGAATGATGGTAAATAAGTAGTATCTTTGATTGTATACTAAGAGAGGCCATATGTCCTAGGACGTATGTGGAAAAAAACAAAAGGAGTCGTGTGAAAACAGGTAACTCAGGTGTAGATCACTGCAACACACAGTACATCGCGCTCTCCTTCCAACCAGAGCACAACAATATGCAGGATTTTGCGGATACAGTGTGGTGTGTGTGCGTGTGTCAGTGTAAAGTGGACATGTTTATGGAAGATAACTAAAGAACAGACACGTGCAAACGTGGAGGTGGTGATTGAAACTTACCTGCTTTACGACCGCTCGGTGGTACAAGCTTTTCACGGTGCTTTTCGTGAACGACTCGTACTCCATTTCAACCGCAATATCCTCAAAGTCCTTAAACACCAGACTGTAGTCCGGTTCCTCGATGCCCTTGCAGCATTCCACGTTTTTCTTCATTAAGTCCGCCATCGTGGTGACGTACGTTTCGCGTGTTGCGATTGTTAGGCCACTCACTTTCACTGGCGTTTGCATGGCAAACTTCACGCGCCCGATTGTGGCCGACCGCTGCATGCTCATGTCCTTGGCGGCGGCCGCCTTCCGCAGAAGAAACTGCTTCTGGATCAGCAGGGCCGATTCACTCTGTTTGCGCTTTGTTTCCCGCCCCTCACTGTAACTGCTGCCACACCCGTCGTAGTACTCGTTTTCGTACCCCTTCCGACCACCACCGTACAGGTCGGACGGATCGTCATCGTAGGCCGACATTGTCTTCAGCTTGCCCGTGTAGGCCATCTGCTGGAAGAAGTCGATCGCCTTCTGCACCTTCTTCGGGTTGGTGCACACGTCGCACATGTTTCGACAGTCGGGCGGATCGTCACCAAAGTAGTCGGTGAATAGCCGGTGCCGGCAGCGTGCACTCTCACAAAACTCAACCATCTTCTCAAAGTTCTTCACAGCCTGCTTGGCACTTTCCTCCTTGGGCGTGTCTTTGCTTTTCTGCAAATCCTGCCGCAACAGAAAGTCGATCGATTTGCACTCCTCGCGACAATGGTAAATGCGACAGAATGATTTCTTGCCATCGCGACCGGCCCGACCCGACTCCTGGTAGTAGGCGGCCACATTCTGCGGGTTGTCCCAGTGCACGACGAATCGCACAGAGCCCTTGTCCACGCCCATGCCGAAGCTAATGGTGGCCGCTATGGCTACGTACTTGCCCTCCATCCAGTCCTCCTGCACCTGGTCGCGCTCGGACTGCTTCAGACCGGCATGGTACGGCACCGTGCGTAGTCCAAGCTTGGTTAGGCTCGTGGCCACACGCTCTGTATTTTCTCGTGTTCGGCAGTAAATAATTCCGCATGCCCGTTTGCTCTGTAAACGAAAAACCAGACACCCACCCGACACAGAAAGATTAAGAAGGTTTTCTCCATAAACCGAACAGCTAGACGTGGGCCAGAGGTTTACTTACCGGTTTCACCTCATCCTGCTTCCCGAGGATGCCCTCGATGTAGTCCTTCAAATGCAGGAAATCGTCTTGGATGGAGTTTTTGAATACTACGTCGTAGTAGAGATTGTGCCGGAAGCAGGGCGTTTTGAATTTGGCCACCGGTTCCTTCAGCCGCAGGTTGTGGAAAATGTCCTCCACAACCTTTTTGGAGGCGGTGGCGGTTAACGCGATCCACGGCACCGACGGATACTCCGCCCGCAGATTGCCCAGCTTCAGGTAGTCAGGCCGGAAATCATGGCCCCACTCGCTGACACAGTGCGCCTCGTCCACCACCATATACGCCACCTTCCGGAATTTTACTAGATGCTGCATAATGTCCTTGAACGTGGCAGTGTTGGCTTGCTCGGGCGTGATATACAGAAAACGTATATCGGTTTTGATGCTCTTCAGGTCGTTTATTACTCGTTCCCGATCTCGGGTACTCATCTTCGAGTTGATCGAATCAGCCGGTATCTTTATTCGAGCCAGTGTGTCTAGCTGATCCTTTATCAGTGCTAACAGTGGGGAGAATACTATCGTTACCTTATTATCCTGCATAACGCCCGGGAGCTGGAAGCAGAGCGACTTTCCGGCTCCGGTAGGCATCGAAACGTACACATCGCGCGTTCCTAAGAGAGAGGGAGAGAGTGGGAGAGTGGTAAAGAGAAAGAATTAAAATTGAGGACAAAACGAGAGCAGCTTGATTTCGCCCCATGGTACATACTCGCGATGATGGTTTCGATAGCTTCCTTTTGCAGCTGACTCTTAAAATCACGATGCCCAAAGTATTTCCACAGCTTTTCCTGCAGGAGCTCGTCCGATTTGGTTTCTTTCGAAAGCGCCTTATCGGTCGCTCGACGTCCGGAACGGTCCGGCGAGTCGGACACTTCCACCACATCGTCCATGTTGGGAATTTCCATTGGTGTCTGTGGTCGCGGTATCATGTCATCGTAGTCCTCGATGGGCGGTGTTTTGGGCGCCCGCGGCGGTAAATAGTCATCATATTCTTCACATTTCGGATCTTTCTCCAGCAGCTCCTGGAGGTCTGCATTTACCGTCGGCTCGCACTTTGCGCTGTAAACAACGGGCGCAATGGGCACGGGCGTGGGCCGCAAATGCGGTGGTTGTGGTTGTGGCTGGGGCTGCTGCTGCAGCTGCTGCTGTACAGCAACCGTTTGCCTGGCTGGGTCGAGCTCATTTTTCGGTTCTGGTTTGGGTTCCACCTTCAGCGCGGTGCCGTTGGCCTTCCGCTCGGCGCGGTTGTTCTTCACATTCTTCCAGAAGGAAGCCTTCAAACACTCGTTGAACTTATCAAACTCTGAAGACATTTCTTTCGATGGAAGCTGCTGCTGCTGCTCCCGGGGACCAACAGAGACGGCACAAGCGCGAGCCCCGCACGTTTCGGGCCGACGAAAAGTGCGCAGTTTACGAACGTGGCGGGAAGGCAGAGTGTTTTTAACACGCTGAATCACTAGCACTGAGAGTCATGCTAAATTTGCACCTAGTTTTCGACCGCACGTTTCACTGCTTACATTGAATATTCTGCAAAAAAAATCGAAGAAACGCTCTGAAATCGACTTTTTCTGGAAATTTGTCAAATTTTGTTAAATGTCAAGCCAGGAGTGGACAAGCATCGGGTTCGTGCAGAGCGTCACACTGCTTGACATCTTGTGCTTTTACTTTGACATTACAGGGGCGGCACTCATGAACTAACAAAAGTTTCTAAATCATTGAAGATTTAACATTTTTCAGAGATGCTAAAATGTTTTACTAGTTGATGTTCCATACTACCGCTTCAGACATCGAGCAAAAATGAACAAAATACTCGAGAGCATCATGTGCATTCTTATGAGCCAACCTGTTGTAGAGGAAGCTGGCGTCAACCGCAACAAAGAAAGACGGGTTGTCGGAAAAAACAATTCAGTGTCCGACAAGGCTTGTTTGAAAACGGAATAATATAAAACGAGAATGTATTCCAAGAAAAACCAAGAAAAATGGTTTTCTTTGGGTTTTTTTACGACTTCAAAAAGAGTATTATATTCATCTCACTACTTTAACTTAAAGCGAACATGTTTTTATTGCGCATGATGTGCTCTCATCGTACTCTGTGCGACAACCGTCAATGGAGCTGGTGTGACATTACCTGATTTCCTGTACACTAGGCGAAAGCGAAGAAAAAAAAACATGAGTAAACATTTACTTTTCATCTTCATTTTTCATCGAGCTGCCGTAAAATTAGCTAATAGCTTTTCGGATTAAGAAAAAAACACTTTCACACTTTCTGTAAAAACCAGAAGGCATCACTCGCACGAAACGAAATTAACGAAAAAGTAAAATGTTGTGAGCAAGGCAAATCCCGAACCGTTGTATCGCAGTGGCGAACGACGAAAACACGAACACAGGATCATTCTTGGAAGGTTTGACCGAACGTGCCCCGTGTAAACGAACCCTTCCGCATGTATTTGGCGACAATCTTTAAAGTGTGTAAAATGCTTTATCAAATGTTTTGGTTTCTGGCGGCATGCTGCACTTTCGTCGTGAACACGCTCTGGCTCTGCTGCAACTTTGCCTCGGTCGGCATACCCTGGCTAATGCTGCTGCTCTTCCTCGTCTGCATCGGGTCGAAGTTTGTGAAGCTCAAGTCACCCGCCGACGATGTGGTGCTGTCCATGCTTTCGAAGAGCGAAAAGGGCAAAAAAGCATGCGAGGCATTGTACTGGCCGATTGTGAATCGGGGCGGGGCTTTCGATGCCCCGGAAAACTCGCTGGCCGCCATTAATCAATGTCTGGCGCATCGGTGCCAGAAAATCCTACTCGATCTCAGCATTACCAGCGATGGCAAGGCCATCATCCTGCACAAATCGACACTCGAAAAGGCAAACGTGAGCGAACCGATACAAAAGCTACCGTACAGTTTCTTCGAAAGTTTTAACATTACCGAGCAACATCCTCTCGGGTAAGTGACTCCCTGGCTCATCGTTGTTTGAAATATGTTTGAAATGGAATCCATCCTGACCTCTTCGCAGACAACTGTTTCAGCAGGAAAAGGTGCTGACGTTCGAGAAACTGTTGAAGCTGCTAGAATCCTCGGAGGTGACCGTACTGCTGCTAGCTTCCCAAATAAACTCCCCCCTGTTGGAGATTGTGCGTGAAACGGCTGCAAAATGTCCCATATTTACAAAACGGATAATTTTCTGTTGTGCTTCACCCTCTGCAATCTATCAGGTTTGGACTTGAAATGGAAACGAAAGGGAAAATTGCACATATTTACCGTATTAGTTATTCTATTCCTCACGTTTTAGCTCAGACAACAGTGTCCTGATCTCGTGTGCGGTTTGTGGATGGAAAAGTCATGCTTTGCTATACTGCCACGCTATCTGAATACCTCGACCATACTGCTATCCATCGTTGGTGCCATCTATCGCAACATCATCGCACCGGTCATCGGTGTTAGTCTAGTCTTTATTCATAAGGATGAGTTTAATGCGTAAGTTCACTGTTTTACCACGCTTTAGGAAGGCCACACGGATTGAACGGATTGTTGCGCTCTTTCGTTACAGTCAAATCTCAACGCTGTGGAAGAACGTCGGCGTTCGGCCTATTGTTTACACAATAAACTCGCCGAACGAGAAGCGTTACTTTCAGCAGATGACCAAAACGCTCTATCTCACGGATTCGCTCCGTTCCGAGCCGCAGCTAATATTCAAACCCAAGCGAAAGTAACAGTCACTAGTGAGCCATCGAATTGAATCGAGCCATACTAAAGGCTGGAAAGCAAAAATATCTGTACGTGTGTTTTTAGCATTTTAATTTATCGTTTTTACTGTGGTTTTAGCTTTACGTTGCGTGAGCAACGAGCATGTGAAGCATGTTTATTAGTTTTTATATTACAAAAGGGCCTCAGTTTTCTTTAAACACACATTTGCAAAGCGAATCTCGACCGCCAGACAAGACTACGGACAGTCTGGCATATTTATTTATTCTAGCATCGTGCGTCTCTAGCCTTCACACCTCACACGAAACACGCCAAGTATTAGTCAGCGTGATGATGATGATGATGGGTAGTCGAATGCATTTCATAAAAACGATCTAATCTTATATGTAACGAACTACTTGTACGGAGTGTAACAGTCTCTAAGCGTCTCGAAATAAAGTGTGCGAAATGGACGACAAGTTGAACGCCGCATGCCACCTGTACTCGATCCGTCCGCACGCACATTCTCGTTCGCTACACACCCGCTATGGAGACCTTGAGGTAGGGAGCAACATATTTAGCACAATTTGAACAGGTGGCCCGGAAAAAATGTTGAAGATGAGTTTTGCGTGTGGGATAATATTTGAGAGCGATTCATCCAAAAAGTAGTATAAATCAGTTCCACGACAGAAACGGCGCTCTGAAACGGGATGGTGCCTTGTTGGATGTTGCTAATCGTCGTCGTTGCATTGGAAGGCGTGTTCGGGCGCGCAGGTTCTGGGCCTCCGCGGGCAATCGGACGAGTTGTTGGCGGACAGGAGGTCGATATCGGTGAGTTTACCTATCAACTGTCGCTGGAGTACGATGGATATCACATTTGCGGGGCGTCGGTAGTGGCACCTAGGTTAGCCCTTACCGCTGGTCATTGCTGTATCGGAACGAACGTAACGGATGTAAGTTGGTGCAAGTGTCCGGAACATAACGCATTTTCATAAAACATGTTCTTTCTTTTTTGTAGCTAACGCTGCGCGGAGGAAGCACGACGCTGGAAGCAGGTGGGACAGTGTTTAAGGTCAACAGGTTGAGGATACACCCGGAGTACGATGATACCAGTTTAGACTATGATGTGTGTGTAGTACGGATTATCGGTACGTTCCTGGACAATCCCAACATTTCCGTCGTACAGCTCACAAATACTGGGCTGATCCCCAGCGGCGAACAAGGCACAATTACCGGCTGGGGAGCAATAGAATCGAACGGAAATCCCGTACCGAATCTGCGAGCAGCGAAGGTAAAAATTCTGTCCACAAGGGATTGCCTGGATCAGACAAGAAACTCCGCCACCATCATGGCAAGGTATGGTAGCACGTCCCTCTCAAACGGCCGAATGATCGCATGTCCCATGTCTTTTTTTGTAGCATGATGTGCGCGGGAACCGTTGGACGCTCTTTCTGCATCGGAGATAGCGGCGGCCCTCTGGTGTACGAACAACGGCAAGTGGGCATCGTGTCGTTCGTCATTAACGAGTGTGGAGGGACTATACCGGCCGTTTACACTCGGCTTTCGAACCGAAACGTGCGGGACTTTATAAGACAGCAGATAAACGCCGAGCAGCGGCGTATGTTGACGGTGAACGGTTGAAAAATGAAGACGCCACAGGGCGATGCCTCAAAGTTCATTGATGCGTTTTTTGCTGTATCGCGAGCTACACATTCGAAAAGTGGGAGGCTCGGTAGACGCTTTTACAAACAGTGGAAAGCCCCTGCCACACACAAACATACGCATACGGTGATAGTCGGCCTATTTATGTAGAAGATTTTTGTCAACGTTGTGACGTTGAGGTTGTTTGTCCGTTGCCGAGAGGTAAAGGCATGGGACGTTACCCTCGGACGCCCTGGTAGTTGAATCATGACGTGCGAGAACAGCCGACGAGGCCTGGTGTCTGTGGCGGGCCCGTCCACAGCATCCACTAGGTAAACTGGACGAGCTCGAGTCTGGCTATCTTCTGTTTGCCGAGACGCGTGATAGATAAGCGAAGGCCCAAATTTGGTCAGTTATTCGATATAAGTCGTATCACGGTCTGCGGGCGCGCTCATTTGTTTGTGAAAAATTGCTCCAAAATTAAGAATTTTGACGAGAGTGGCGCTAAGCTAGCAGGCTACACGCTGCGGAGAACACAGAGTGAATGAGAAGAATGCGCCAGCTTCTGCTGCTGGCCGCACTAATAGGCGGTGTGCTGTGCGTGAGCGTCGGTAAATGGCACGAAGCATCGCAAGCCGTTTGTAACGGGTCCCGTTTTGAATTGACCATTTTGCCGATCGCATTGCAGATTACCACAGGTACTACTATTCCCGGCAGCCGGCCCTGTTCCGATTGCTGCGAAAGTATCACCTGTGGCCGAGGAATGTAACGTTGGAGTTTGAGCGGCCGAAGCAGGATCCAAACGTACCGTCGCCGTTCATTTTTGGTGGTGAAAGTGTTGCGATTGAAAACCATCCGTACCAGCTGTCGCTGCGCCTGGAAGGAACGCATATTTGTGGTGCCTCGGTGATAGCCGAACAATGGGCACTGAGTGCCGCCCACTGTCTGGATGAGGCAATGTACCCGTCCGCCGTAAGTGCGATGTCACTCTCTTTATCCTGGTGGTGTTCAAACTTTGCCTTCGTACATCCGTAGGTAACGTTCCGGGGTGGGTCGCCCCATCGTCTGGCCGGTGGATACATTTTCCACGCCGAACAGTACCTGCTGCATCCAAAGTTTGACCGACAGACGCTGGACTACGACGTGTCGGTCATACGCGTGCGGGAAAACTTCCTGATCGACCCGATCCGTACGGTAACGTTGGCGAACACCAATACGTACTATCCGATACCGTCGGCGGCCATCGTGACTGGATGGGGCCAGGCGGATGCGGATGGGTTTGAACCACTGATACTTCAAGCGTTAGAAATTTACATACAGCAGAAGCACTTTTGCTGGACCGAAACGCTAGAAACTCTAACGGACCGGTAAGCCAAAACGGGAGCGCGGGAAAGTTAGAACTCTGGAGGTGATCCAAGTACGCAATTGACTAATCGGATCGTTTTTTACAGGCAGATATGTGGTGGCAGCGGCGTGTACGGGAAGGAAACGTGCTATGGCGACAGCGGCGGACCGTTGGTATTGAACGGATACCAAATCGGGATAGTTTCGTGGGGTTCAAAGGACTGCGCGGTACAGATTCCGGGCATCTACACTTCGCTTACCAACGATGAGGTGCGTGCCTTTATTAAGTTGAACGCTAACGTTTAGGGCAAACCCCAGGGGAGAATAAAGTGACGACACACGTACGGAGGACGCGAAATACAGAAGGAGAGCATGTACAGTTAGATACTCGAAATGGCTCTCTTTAATTCGGATGGACACCGGCAGGAAGTCGATCATATCTTAATGATTTTATGATGATAATTTGGAACTGACTTCCAACTGGCTGATGGTGGTACTGATTGCCATCGTTTCGCTCGGTGAAACCGTTTCGGTAGTTTTGGAAGAGGGTGTCAGCGGAAAGGCTTTATTGCTGTAAAGAGTAGCACTGATAAGGAAGAACAGATTTATCATAGTGTCTGATAGCGAACTGCGAAGCAGCAGGTCGACAGTGACCGTGGTAGGGCCTCCTGTGCATGTTTTCTCCCCCCTACTCCCTCAGCACGGCGGTTGATAAGAGCTGAGTGGCTGGCCGGTGCATGGCACAGACGATTGGCTGCGGAGTTCCTAAACTCCCGAATGTTCTTGAATGAAACTTCGAATGGCGGGATGGGCAGTGTTCGCAAACACCGACGGCATGCTACCGGAGCAATCGGATACGCCCCAAGAAGCGATACCCATCTGGTACCCGTTGATGACCAGGGGACCGCCACTATCGCCACCACACGTATCTCGACCTGTCTGTCCAGCACACAGCATGCTGGGGGTAGAGTTTAAATGAGAATTAAAAATGTGAACTGTTTGCTACTGAACGTATTCATACTACTCACTCTTCCATGATCCACTCGGCGGGCCAGCTATTGCGACACTCTTCCGTCGATACTAAGAGCACCGAAACGTATTGCAGCTGGACTGGCAGAGAGCCCGGTACGGACTGAAGACCCCACCCCGTGATGTTGGCCATCGTTCCAGGGGCAAAACCACTCGTGGCCGGTGGTAACGTAACTGGCCATATAAACTGTCCCACAAGCTCAGTCTGCGTTTGCAATAGACAGACATCGTACTCGATAGTGTACTCGCTGAACCGGGGATGGTTGATGATCTGCGTCACAGGGGTGATAGTTCCACCGGATAGCCGATTTCCACTTCCGGCCCTTAAAGACATCTGAGAAAAGAGCATTAACGACGAGTGTGGACTGTTGGGATGGGTTGTGTAGGGTTAAGCTTCTTACCTCATTAATCTGCGGCACGGGATAGGTACAGTGTGCCGCCGAAAGCGCCCATCGTAGAGCGATGACGGAGGCTCCACACGCATGCACGCCACTGCGACGCAGAGACAGTTGGTAAGGAAAGTTTTCTATGGCGGCGTCTCTTCCACCAACTATTCTGGCACTCTTCCTAGAGGTTTCTGGCGGTCGAAAGCTGCCCTTCGGCAAACGTGTATTGTACTCTCGCCAAATCTCGGATCCAACATCGGATCGTCCACTGGCAAAGATGAGAACACTGCAGAGCGATATGAGAGCGACTAGGTACGACACCATGGTCTATTGGGACGTTATCCTCCTGCACAGTACGAGCGAGACTACGGGCGGTCAGTTGGAATGCAAAGTGTGGATGTCCCATTTCTGGTCCATTTTATTGATTAGATAGTGGTCAAGATGCGGCCAAGGGGAACTGTGAGGCTTGTGATTCATCCTAGCTATTGCTCAATAGCCTGAGACGGCGATAAGTCCCGTCGGTGAATAAGAAACAGAAAATCAAAATGTCATCATCAGGCGTCCGAACTGGCGAACAATACGGTCAATGCAATAGTTGCGATTAGTGGTTTTGTTTTAATTATCCATTTGTTCGTTTCTTATATCATAAAGCGTGCAGCAGACGCTTACACGCCGGTGTTTTGGCTGATGAAGCTGCGGATGCCAGCATTGCCAATGTTGGCATACACTCCCGGAAGAGATCCACCGCACTGCACGGCTCCCCACGAGACGATTCCGAACTGCTGTCCTCCAGTGACCAGCGGACCACCGCTGTCACCGTTGCAGGAGTCGCGTCCCGGAGCTCCAGCGCACACCATGCTGTAAAAAGGAAGGAAAGTCGGACGGTTAGCTAGCTGACCAGCTGTCCGGAGTTACCGGGCTCGGGCGGTCGATACTTACGCGGCGGTAATACGTCCAGTTCCCCACTGCGAGCTGCAAGTGGCCTGAGCAACGACCGGAATGTTGACGGCGCGCAGATCAACCGGCAGAGATCCTCCCGGCGAGGTCAGACCCCAACCAGAGACGACGCTGTTGGTGCCGGCGGCGAAGCTGGTGCCGCTGGATACCAGACGGATCGGGGCAATGTTGGTGCCGACGAACGAGGTGGTGATACGGATGACGCACACATCGTTGTTCAGGTTGTTGTTGTTGTACTGCGGGTGGTTGATGATCTGGGCGGCCTGGAAGATGACACCGCCGGTGGTACGGCTGCTGCTGCCACCACGGAAGGTGATCTAGACGGAGAACGCAGGTTAGAGCTTGCAGAGTGGATTCGTCCCCTTGAACGGGCGGTTAGAACTTACGGCGTTAGCGCTCGGCATCGGGAAGGTGCAGTGAGCGGCCGACAGAGCCCAGTTGGAGGAGATGACCGAGGCACCGCAGATGTGGTTGCCGTTCTGGCGCAGCGACAGCTGGTACGGGAACTGGCTGATCGGGACGGCCGAGCCTCCGACGATGCGGCCACTGTACTCGGCGCTGGTACCGGCATCGATGCGCACCTGCTTGGACAGCCAGACGCTCTCCTCGTAGCCGGCCAGGGCGCCGGCAACGAACAGCGACAACAGGATGAAGGCCTTCATGGTTAACTCGTACTGGGACCCGAAAGTGATACAGTCTTCCTGCCGACGGTACGGTAGCTTTTATAGGGCCGGTGCGGGTGCGTTATCGGACTCCTGAAGCTCAAGGGCATGTTCGACCGGCAATCTGATCACATACACGGCGTGTTACATGTTAATCAATCGACACGATAACGGAGTTTCGCAAAATCAATAAAACCGGGTAATTCCTGCCGGTTAGTGTCGCGTTTGGAGCAAGATAATACGCTGCGTGGAGCGTTTATCGGAGGGGCCGTCTAAGCCGTTTGTGTGCTTGTTGTTTTTGGGGAATTCTAACCTCGTCATGGATTTATCGTCGTCGCTGGCAATGGAGGCGGAGATTGCGCTCCGTCGTAAAACGGAGATTGCGCCCGGACCAATGCAGACGAAGAGGGTCAGCCCTACAGTAGCTGCGCCACGATAATCCAGTCCATGTATGACGTCATATAAACAGAAGGCGCGTGTCAATCAGTCTAACTGTGGAAAAGGTGGCCACCACAAAGTGAAACGCATTACCTGGGGTCTATTTTGGGGCCGGTATCGCCTAATTGATTTGCAGATATTGCAAAGATTCTATCATTGCTTGTCATGTTCTTGGACGCTTATCGCCATGTTTTGACGGCAGTTTTTCGTTTCATTTTTCGCTTTTCTTTCGATCAACGAACCGATCGTGTCCGCGGAGGCGCTGCGACATGTGATGCACGTGCACCCCCGGCTATTGTGTGTTTGGTGCGCGAGCGCGACGAGTCGTTTTGCAACAGCGAAACCGTTGAAGCGTACATTGCAACACAAGGCTTGCTTTGCTCGTACGTTTACTCAGCTGATGCTTCGTCTGCCGAAAATGGCTGCTGCGAGACCCCAAAGCTTTTACCCGCAGGCAGAAGGTGGACCGAAATCAGTTGATTCTTATCGAGATCTGCAGCAAGTATGATGCGAGCGCTGTTCCTGTTGTCCTTGGGCTTGGTGTGTTTGCTGGCCGGGCTGTCGGAGGCGCAGACAAGAAGCAGGAACTTCTTCGATTTTTTCTTCGACGTGGAGAACAGGCTGCAGAATGAACGTATCGTCGGTGGGGCTACGGCCACAATCGCAAGGTACCCGTTCGCGGCGTCTCTGAGACGGTTCACGAACCACATCTGCACGGTGTCGATCATCTCTACCGTCCACGCAGCGACCGGTGCTCACTGCACCTACGCGTTCAAATCCTTAAGTGGTGTAAGTAGCGCAACGACTTGTCCCTTAGACGATCAAGATCGAGTAAAGCGTCTTTTTTGCGTTTCGTAGGTGACGATCTACGCCGGCAGTACCAGTCGCACGACAGGCGGCAGAGTGTTTGTCGTGTCGGACAACTTCATCCACCCGAAGTACGATCCGGACACGTACGACTTTGATGTGGCCGTGTTGCGCGTGCGGACACCCTTCACACCGAACATGAACATTGCTTCCATACCGTTGGCTCCGGTGAACTATGTCGTGCCCGATAGGGTGCAGCCGACCGTTGCTGGATGGGGCCGTACATCGACCGGCGGATCGCTGTCGCCCTCGCTTCGTGCCGTTTCGATCCCGATCGTTAGTACTAGCGTTTGTCAGGGGATGTGGGAGGAGACAGAAATCACGGAAAAGTAGGTTCTCTTGCGTAGAGCTCGGGACATTGCCCAGTTTACTGATACCGATGGTTGTACTCTCTTTAGCATGCTGTGCGCTGGCACTAGGGGACGGGATGCCTGCACGGGTGACAGCGGTGGCCCACTGGTGGTGCCGAACAACAACTACTTCCTGCTCGTTGGCCTTGTGTCCTGGGGATCGGCGTCGTGTGGCAGCGAGTATCCGGGAGTGTACGCTCGCGTATCTTCGGCGAGCATTCAAAGCTTTTTAGCACAATACGTCTGAGGACGGGATCTTGGAACTGGTGTAAAACTTTCCCCTCAACAATAAAGTAAACTGAATAAAGACACACTTTGGCACCCACATAGTCTCGTTCCTGGTACATAATTGGGTGTTTGTTGGGGAAGGGTATTGATTAATTTTGTGGAAAAGAGCATAACTCAAAACATGCAACCAGTGCGATTGGCGCGTGCCACTTCTTGCCCCTTCGAGGAAGATGCAGACCTTGTCACATGCGCAAGTTTGCACAGTTGTTAAGCGGTGTAATTTTGAGAAAAAGATATCTCTCAGGTCTTGCTGCCCGTTTCCCCTCCGATGAAATCGCCGAGTCTACGCAGTCCATTGGTGGCAGCCCGTACGATGAGACTTTTTGTTCTGGTTTTGCTTTGGTGCGTTAGTGACAGCCTGGCCGGGCGCCGAGGCGAAGTGCAACTATGGCGCTCGGTGCAGATACGCATTCGCACCCCAACCGAGCCAGGAATGTCGGGACGGATTGTCGGTGGAGTTGAGGCAAACATCCGAGACGTGCCCTTTCAGCTGTCCCTGCGACGCTATGACAATCACGTGTGTGGAGCGTCCGTGTTGGATCATTCGCTGGCCGTTACTGCTGCCCACTGTGTATGGTCCACCCAAGATCCTGATGTTGTACGTACACAAAAGTGGACATCTAGAGGGCTACGAGAATAATTGTACTTCTTTTGTGCCGTCCAGGTCACCCTAAAAGGAGGCTCCGCTAATCGCTACGACGACGAGGGCGTGATATTTTTCGCAGAAGAAATCATAGTACATCCAGCTTACAATCGAAACACGTTCCACAACGATGTCGCTCTGATTCGAATCGAGGGAACGTTCAAGGGGTACGAGAACATAGCTCCGATCGCGCTGCGCACCACTCCGATATTTGCGTCCAGCATCAGTCCAGTCTACTGCTCCGTGTCGGGCTGGGGACTTACGAACACCTACGCGGACAGCCTTCCAGAGATGCTGCGCGTCGTACGTGTTCCGCTGGTACCGCAAACGGATTGTCGCCGACGGTGGAGTCCGTTACCTGTTACGACGTCGTGAGTATGACACAATCGGGCGGGCGAGAGCTACTTCCGAAGGGTATTGATGTGTTGTACATTCCCTCCAGAATGATCTGCGCCGGGGAGTTACGGAGAGATGCGTGCAATGGGGACAGTGGTGGACCATTGGTGTGTAATAATCAGCTGTACGGGATTGTTTCCTGGGGCTCGAACCAGTGCGGCAGCTCGTATCCCGGCGTATATACCAGCATACCGGCCAAGGAAGTGCTGAGCTTCATAAACCAATACTTGGGGACAGTACAAAGCGATGCACCTTGAATCGCTATTTACGCGGAACAAATAAAGTGAGAGAACGGTTCGCAATAAATTATAAATTATATCGATTGGAGAGGAAACTATTCGCAGGTTCATGGTAACTTCTTTGATTGGCTCGTTCATTCGAGGGAGTTATGACAAAGGTAGTAAATAGTGATAAGAAAATTGATTTTTTTACGCAACAGAACGACACTAGTTCCGAAAGGCAGAGTGCTAGAAACTAGCATTAGGTATGTACTAGTCTACCTGTTATCACAGTAATGTTGAACTATGAACGGCTTCGATCCCAAACTAGGAAGATAACGATAAAAGGGTTGAAAAATAATAACAATGGGGCAGCCCAGTGGTCGACCGATATCGGCGAAGTCTCCCACCAAGAACCACCATTGTTCGAATCCCATTCGGTTTGTTAATACGCTGCATTGATTATCCTATTATGGGTATATCAACAGTCACATGAAGTCATAGAAATGACACCGAATGAAAAACAGAAAATAGGGATTAGGCTAACGAAACGGTTGTTGTGATAAATAAAAATGATAATATAAAAGCTAGGCCTTTTCCAGGAGAAAGTCAGGAAAGGATACATTTGATGTATCATTCTTATCGATTTAGTCACAAATAAGCTGAAGAAAAATATTGAACCACAATTTAAAACATATTGTACTATGGTACATTGGAAAACAATATGATTTATGTCGTTTGTATTTATATTTCTAGCATCCAGTCTCATGTAGATGCGAATATACTTGACCATCCCGATTGTGGAACGGAACGATTCCGTTAGATTCGAAGCAAACCATCCATAACTGTTAGCATGCCATTTTTAAAAGCAGATGGGAGCAAATAGGTGGCATTTACAGGCATTTATCGATGTATGGGAGCGAAAACATGTATCGGTACATGAGGAGTGATATATGTACAGTTTGTTCAGTTGGTATAATAATATAGCAATACCTAAGTTAACGAAACGATCTAAAACTTTCACATCCAATATTGTACAATGCTAATAAATCTTTCAAAACTCCTAAAGTTGATTGTTTCATCGGAGGAGGAGAGTGAAAATATTTTTTTCTAACAACATTTAAGCCATGTCGCACGCAATGCCAAACTCTCGCACACCATGAAGGCTCTCTGTTTGCACATGTGGTGAGTGTCAGAGGTATTACTCAAAATACAGCAGTTTTTTCTCTACCAGGTTGTGATATTACCACGTATTCGAATCGCAAAAACAACTGTTCGCCGTAGCTTTTGTAGTATAGCATTTATTAAAAACCTTTCCATTGTCCGTCCGTCCGTAATTTAGACGCCGCTGTTTTCGAAAATAAATTTGCGAATGTTACGATTCCCGATGTAGGTGTAGATGCCCGGGTATTCGCTGCCGCACCGATCAGCACCCCATGAAACGATTCCAATCTGGACGCCGTTCTGAACGAGTGGGCCACCGCTGTCACCGTTGCACGAGTCGCGTCCCTCTTGTCCGGCACAGATAGAGCTGTAATAGCAGTACAACCATGATTTAAAATACAAGATCCAACAGCCGTTTCAAGGCTCAGGCTTACGTCCAGACGATGTGTACGGGGTGCCACTTGGACACGCAGTAGCGGTAGCTGACGACGGGAATCCTGACGGAAAGCAACCTAGCTGCAAGCGTCGAATCCTTAGCCGTAAGTCCCCATCCACTCGTCAGGGCAATACTGTTCACCAGAAGCTTGTAGTTGGTGGAAATGATCGGCATAATGGAAAGCCTGGGATGATCCAGAAAGGAGGTGGTGATAGTAATGATGGCTACATCGTTGAGATACGTCTTTGCGACAAAGTCGGGATGAGTCACAACCCTTTCCACTTGCAGCACGATGCCGTTTTCATCATCCGTCCTCTTGGTAACTCCACCGAGCAGGGTCAACTAAAACGCAGAACGTCCGGAAATGGTCATTAAAAGCCACTCCTCTACGGGTCACAGTTCGTAGGTACCTACCCTACTAGTATTGGAGGGTGGAGATTGACAGTGAGCGGCCGTCAGCGCGTGCTTGCCGGAGATGATCGACGCTCCACAGATGTGGAAGCCACTGTCCCGCAGCGACAGCAGATAAGGCAACGGTTCCAGTTCCTCGGTTCCACCGACTATGCGTCCGCTAAACTTTTTCTGGTGTCCACCGTTGTTCGGTACAGTGACTACACGTCTCTGTCTGGCAGCGTAAGCGTCCTGAGCCTCATCGCTCCACACACCGGCAACGCAGAGCGCTAGCAGCAGCACCATTGCGGGACCCATCCTGTATAACACCATAATTCGAGAAAAAACGACACTAAACTGATGGGTGAAATCGGTGGGATGCGAAAAATATAGATCCAGCGTGGCCGTGTACCGTGGGCCTGTGTTGGGACAGCTGGATTGGCTGTTTCTCTTCCTCCCCATGCTGAGGGCGACAATAACGTAAGTCTTCCGCGTTTTCAGTACAATGTTTGTTACATTTCCTAAAACGAACAGATTTTCAACGATGACGCATTCAAAATTTGAAGCAAACATTCGATTGAATTGCAGTAATACTGTCGCTAACTGTTAGGGGCTCTAAGCTATTAATAGAAGTGGTCGATCGGTTCCATGTGTTTATTGCTTGTGAAAGTAATAAAAATTGAAAAAAGTCGCTTCTCAGTAGTTCGTTTGAAGCTCATTATCTCGCGCAGCAAGAATAATAGAGTGCATGTATCGGTTAAAAAATGTTGCTTAAGGTACTTTCTAAAACAGTTGAACACATAACACTAACCAGTTGCGCTTCAATTGCGCTCCCGCCAGGTGTGTCAAACACGATTTTTATTACAACGGTTTCTAGAGCCAGGTACGATATACTCGCACGCTCAGATACAACGTTATTTGCATAACAGTTCCCTTAACGGCAGACAACTAGATGCAATAAAGGGAACATTTCATAACTATTGCTAAAACTTCTCTGACAGAAAGTGCATTGGGAAACCCTGCACTAACAGGGAGCACCTCGTGTTCATGAGGGTTGTTTACAGAGGCACATAAACTTTAATAACGATTCCCAGAAGCGATAACAAATGTTACGTCGTTCGGATCCAGGCGGAAACCGATATGACGATGGATTATAAAATTAGGTGTATATGTAACGGGAGCTTTTATGTTGAGTTGGTTGTTTGAAACAAGCGTCTGGCAGACTCACTTTCCATGCAGGCAAGTGACGCTAACATTGCTAATCATCATCTGATAACTGCTAATCGCGCACGTCGTGATAAGTAAAAACCGAATAACAGATAGCCGGTGGTTTGCCGATTGCCTTTATCGACGGCACAGCTGATTTTTGATTGGAATGAACTGAACTTTTTGGGTATAAAAGAAAACAAAGAGTGGTCAGCCGGACATAGTAGTTCAGTATTTTAGAGAACAAACATGAAGGCGATCGTGGTGTTGGCATTGTGCGTGGCTGCCGTGGCAGCACTGACCGACGAGGAGGTTTGGCTGCAGTACAACCGTCGCATGCCAGGCGAGTTCTACACCAAGGGAGCTCCATACCGTGCGCCGTACCACGGCAGAATCGTCGGTGGCGTTGAGGCCGACATTGCCAACTATCCGTACCAGCTGTCGCTGCGCCGTACCTCGCACAGCTGCGGTGCCTCGGTGATTTCGGCCCGTTGGGCCTTGTCTGCGGCTCACTGCACGTTCCCGCTGCCGGCACCGACCGCTATTACCCTGCAGGGCGGTAGCTCGGACCGTACGAGTGGAGGCGTTGTGTTCAACGTGGACCAGATCATCAACCACCCGAACTACGATGACTGGAACCTGCGCAACGATGTGTGCGTGCTACGCTCCACCACCGACCTGTCGGGAGTGAACATTGCCCCGATCGCTCTGGACCCGGTTGGTGCCACCCATGCCCCCGGATCGCGCGCTGTTCTCAGCGGATGGGGTCTTATGGTGAGTGATTGGCACTCCGGAGGGAATGCGGCAAAAGCTTAACCAGTTTCGTGTCTTTCAGGAGGGTAATGTGCTCCCGGTCATGCTGCGCCGCATTGATATTCCTATTGTTGACCAGGCTACCTGCGTCTCCCAGTGGAACCCTGGATGGGTAACTGATGAGTGAGTAGCATCCGTGTGTATGATGGTCTAGATTGTTTGCTAATTCGCGCTCTATGAATCACTTACAGCATGATCTGCGCCAGCGAACCTGGACGTGATGCTTGCAACGGCGATAGCGGTGGCCCGCTGGTTGTTGCTGGTCGCCAGCTCGGTATTGTATCGTGGGGCGATACTCAGTGCGTTGGCACCAGCCCGGGAGTGTTCGCTCGTGTCGCTTTCCCGTTGATCCGCAACTGGATCTCCGAGACAACCGGCGTGTAAAACCGGCGAAAGTTTTTGGTTACGAATAGACAATAAATGCTGAGATTGTTGTTTGTAAAGAGTGCTTTCTTCTTCTTATCGCCTAGTTATCTTCTTCCCAAATAGAAACTGGTGCATCGTGTACAACAATTTCTTTTTTACAATGCGTTCATTGCATTTGTTCGATGCAGGTGCTTTGATGTCTTTATCTTCCTTCATAATAGAGTAGAAAGTCCGATGATTTTCAATCACTTCTTAGATGTCGTAGATAGTCCAGCTGGTTCAAATATCTCTCTAATCTGTATTATTTGCCCCAACAGAGAAACATTTAATATATTTAACAAAAGGAGTCGCTTTAAGGTCGATTTTCTTCAACACACAAGCCTTCCTTGAAAGCTCTACAGTGAATTGAATTTCGCAATAAGTCATTAATCAAACATAATCAAAGATAACTCCAGCATAAGCTGACCGACGGACTAGGTTGATTATGAGACGGGTTTCGTTTTATTGCTTTACAACGAGGCTGTAAAATTGATCAGCATTTTTTATCACTAGACTTGAACGATTTCCAAATCAAGGGATATAAAAAGATGGCGATTGACCTTGATATGACATGACCATAGGAGTTAAGGTGTTTATTAACAGACCAGCTTGACCTGATTTCAATATGTAGCTAAATCATCGACCTTGAGAATTGAGGGCAACATTGAAGGTTCAACCTCGTAATGCATTTAAGGCTTTTCTCTTATCGGTCAAGGCATTCCTGATACAAGTGCATGTCTCTGACAAGATATATAGAATATTACGTATGAAAGGGGCTTGGTCGATGAGTTAAACCAAATATAAGGCTGCGAACAGACAATCCACGTGTGTCAAAATAACTTTAGTTGTCAAAATCATCGCAAATATCTATCTAGTAGCCTAGGTAGCTCACCAGCCAAGTTCGAGCTACGATAAAATGATCAAATAAATTATATTTAATATTATTGTGTTTTCCTATGCTTGATCATTAAAATAAAAATAATCTTGTTGATAAAAAATGCTCGATAATGTTTATCAACCGGGTATAATACACAAAATGAAAAATCGATGGATTGCGTTATCCAATCGCGAAGCTAATTTGCGGAACGTCAGTAGACGCGTCTGTTTTGACAGCAAAACTGTCATACAACTGCTTTAAACTCACGCGTATACTTTGTTGTGTTGTTGGTGGTTAGTTATTGGTTACACTCAAGATGAATTTTATTAACAACACTTAACACTTAGAACAATATACAATTTTTACACGGGCCGCGCGTGCCAACCGCAGCGTGCGCCCCTGCCGAGAGCTCCTACTCGATCGGCTGCTGAGAAGACCCTCCTCGAGCGACGACACACACTAAGCGCACACCGGTTAGTGCGTATACTATAGAGTACGTACCACACTATCGTCTTCCTGGACATCAACCGGTGCCAACCCAGTTGACACGGTGAGTACAGGGGTCGTCAACACGGCTGGCCAGAACACACTTTATAACAGCTAACTGCTAACGGGACGGACGCAGATCGCGTTTATCTACAGCCTATGATATCGTGCAATAGTGCATTTGCTTCTTCTACCTTGGTTAGGGGGGAGCTAATACGTATTTGGAGCCAGGTGAACGACAACCACAAGGGATTTTGGAATTTCCTACCCACGCCTATATAAACTCTAAAAATTGGGATTTTGTGTTGCTTCATTCAAGTTGACGTTGGGTATGTCCGTTAGGGTTGGAATTTTGATGTGGAAAATCCGTTATTCCCCACCGGTTTCGATACTCGGTACCGGTACGGTAGCAGGTCATCGTTGTATCAGTTCACTCGATAATTGTAGCGATTAAGATTGGCAAACCAAACAATTGCTGCAGATAATGGAAACCGTATAAAAGCAAACCCGTTTCCTAATGAAAATCTCATAGTATCCCCGTCAACCTTCAAGATGAAGCAGTTATTGTGTTTGACCTTACTGTTTGCATCGGTGCTGGCTGGTTTCGAGGAGGATCAATGGCAACAGTACAACCGTCACATGCCCGGAGCCTACCATAGCTTGGGCTTGCCGGAGCAACCACCGTTCCTGGGCCGTGTCGTCGGAGGAGTTGACGCCAACATTGCCGACTATCCGTACATGCTGTCGTTGCGTCGCAATAACGGCCATTTCTGTGGTGCCTCGATCATTGCCACGCGTTGGGCTCTGTCGGCGGCGCACTGTACGTTCCCACTGCCGGCGCCCAGCGCCGTGCAGCTGCTCGGCGGAACTTCCAGTCGTACCAGCGGTGGGGTGATGTTCGACGTGGCGGAAATCATTAACCATCCGGACTACAACGATTGGACGGTGGAGTTCGACGTGTGTGTGCTGCGAACGGTGGTGGATCTGTCTGGCGTCAACATTGCTCCGGTTGCGCTGGATCCGTCCGGTGCGACGCATGCCCCAGGATCTCGGGCCGTTCTCAGTGGATGGGGTCGTAATGTAAGGAATTGCACGATACGATAAGCATGTATAAACAGGCATTGTTATCATTCCGCTCACTTTTCCTGAAGGGTGCTGGAGTCTTGCCAGAAATTCTGCAACGAGTTGACATTCCGGTCGTTTCTGACGCGGAATGTGCTGCCGGCTGGCCGGGTTTTATCACTCCGGAGTAAGTTTGCAAATGGTGTCGATCGATCGAACCAGAGTTTAATGGCTGCTTTCTCTCCTTCAGCATGCTTTGCGCAAGTGAACCAGGCCGTGATGCGTGCAATGCTGACAGCGGCGGTCCCTTGGTTGTTGGTGGACGTCAAATCGGAATCGTGTCCTGGGGATCTACGACCTGTCTTGGAACGCCACCGGGAGTATTTGCACGCGTTGCATACCCAACGATTCGCAGCTTCATTGCCAACAACACTGGAGTGTAGCCGGATGCACAAAAGCGATAAATAAAGCCAGTTTGCTGTAGCGCAGTACGTTTTGAACTCAAGATGAGGCATTGCACAGATATTTTGACGCTGTTCCAACATCTGGACTGAAATTTCCTTTATCGCACTTCTCACAGGGCGAAACCATGTAGTGGTTGTTGCATGATGGCATGGTCGGGACTTATAGTTCGCAACTCTGATACTTGTTCGCGTGACAGGCGCCTGATTGCAGAACGATAGTGTCAGCGAAAGAAATTGGCAGGAGTCACTGTTGAACAGCGGGCGTACAATGATTGAGTAGACAGTGTATCCGTTGAGTTCTTCCAAAGCTGCATCCCATTCATCCGGGCTGTATAACCTATAAAAAGCCGGTACAAGGTGGTCTAAAGCACTTAGATCAGCGGTAGGGTCCAGCGGTGCAGTTATGAACGTTGTTGTAGTAATTTGTGCGGTAGCGTTAGCCGTAGTGAGTGGTCAGGATGCAAGCAGCAAGTTGTACGAGCGGCGCATGCTACCGGCCGGCGCACAGCTGATCGACGATCGAGCTCCGTCGATGGGTTTCGTGGGTTCGCTGAAGAAGATCATCGGAGGCGAGCCGGTCAGCATCGAGACGCATCCCTACCAGCTGTCACTGCGCAACTACGACTACCACATCTGCGGTGCATCGATCATCTCGAGTGTTTGGGCCCTTACGGCCGCCCACTGTCTATATCCCGATCCGGAGCCCCGAACGGTAAGCGGCAACTTAGTGGTTTTGGTGAGGAAATGGTGTTATGCTTCGTTGAACATTTTCAGATCTCTCTGACAGCGGGAACAGACAACCAGCAGATCGGTGGCCGTATCTACAACGCAACTCGTATCATCATTCATCCAATGTACGATCCGAGCACGATGGACAATGACGTAGCAGTGATCCGGGTCAACACGCACTTCAGTGGACCCAACACTGGCTATATCGGACTGGTGCCGTTGGGCTATGAGCCGATCGCTGGAATGCGTGCCATTGTGACTGGATGGGGCCGTCAGGTAGGTGTGGCAGCGTACGGGGCACAGCAACACCCCACACAAAACCGCGTCAAAAACTCACCGGCTTCTATCTTTGACAGAGTGATGGCGGCAAGCAATCGACAACACTGGCCGGGGTGGAAATTCCCATCGTAGATAAGGAGGAGTGCATGAATCAGTGGACCGGTGTTCTGGTGTCAGCCAAGTGCGTATACCGTGATAAGGCGTCGACGCCAGAGGTGTCAGTGGTGTTGCATATTCATTTCCTCTTTCGTTCGTCCATTTGTGCAGGATGATCTGTGCTGGAGAGTTTGGCAAGGACTCGTGCAATGGTGACAGTGGCGGTCCGCTGGTGTCCGGTGGTCGTCAGATCGGTATCGTGTCGTGGGGTTCGACCAAGTGCGGTGGTCCCCTTGCAGCTATCTACACCAACATCGGCAACGCGGCCATCCGCACCTTTATCAGCTCGACGACGGGCATCTGAGATGGGTGACGATGCCGTTGTGGCGTTACGGAATGAATGAAGCAAAATAAATGTGTCTCCGCATGGAATAACCATTATCAGTGTTTGATGCACAACACAAGGTTGGTTCTTGCTATCCAAGTTTGGGGTTTGAAGAACGGTTTGTGGTTATCGGAGAAACGGAGAAGAACGGTTTTAAGAAAAGCTTTAGCATAGCAAAAAGCATGTAAGAAGGAGCATCAATTGCGTTCTTTGTGGTTCGTTACATTGTTTTATTTATCGGTTAGGGATTTCTTGAGCAGCTTTCGCATAGCAGTCCTTCTAAATGCTTGTTGGTGAACAGTCTCTGTAGCTTCTTGACTTGACTGCCGGGTCGCTCGAAAGACAGGAGCTTGTCATAGTCATTCTTTTCATACTTCATACATTCTTTAGAAATTCTAAAATGTTTCCGGAGCTGTCTGAGCTGGAACTAGCTTTTACGTTTTACGGCAAAGATGCTTTATTGCGATTGTTCTGAGAATCAACATTAAAGAAACATCAATTTAAAAATGTAAAACTTATCGATGAGCGGTAGTGCAATTGTATAAAAAGTAGATGATATTGGTGTACATGACTCTGACCATATGATGGTGGCTAATGGATAGGAAGGATTTTTTGTGCCATTTTATTAAACCAGGTTTATCCGCCTCATAGACTGGCCGATGGGTGACATAATGTTACTATTAATAATCCATCTATCAACGTTCCTTTTTTAGATGAGCCACTTGCAGTATAGAGCAACATATTACAGTTTTTTTTTGGTAAGAAAATAAAAGAAATAAACCCTCATCGCACTAAACCGATAACAAATTCCGAGTGTTGTCGGTCCGATAATCCAGACAGCAAAATGTGATAGAATCAACGGCTTAACGCAGTGTTGCAGCCTTCTCTGACAGCTGAATGTGGATCAGATCAGGATTGGGTTGTTTATTTCGTCGGTGTAATCTCTTGCAGCAGGAGAGATAGGATGCATTCAAAAGTGTTAACACGGAATAGTAATAGAAGCGCTTTTTATTAGGAATATTATAACTACCAGAGTATAGTTTTGAAAGCACTCATTGCTGAAGGTATTCCGGTTCGTTCGCCGCTCGTTGCTTAAGACAGCCGTCCCTGTGTGCATATCAAATGTCAAACGTGGTGCATTTGTATAGCGCTAGCCCCCAAGCAAGGCGTTAGTTGGGTAAGCTAGCCCAACGAGGCGTGCCATCGTCACATCAACAGAAAATCGTATGTAACAAAATAAAAATCAAAATTCATCTTTATCCTTCTTTAGCGGCTCTGTTCTTGCTCTGGTGATAGAGGCAGAGCTTGTAAGCGGCAAGCTGAGTGACAAAAAAATGAGTAAAACTTACACCGTTACTGTCACGGGACATGGTCGAAACGTATCACACACCAGATGCTGCTGCTAGTGCTGCTCGAGCAGTATCATCATCAGACAGAGGGGTTTTTGTTCATTTTTGCCCTCAAACTACACGTCAAGATCGGCTGTATGCCGTTGCGGGAGGGTGTCTTGAACAGCCTGGTACCGTGCATGATGAAAATGAAGTGGAAAATGTACATTATCTCACCCGGATAGACACGGGATAGTGGCTTTGCGTTGGGGACGAGTTTAAAAACGCTGACATGCTTATGAGCTCCGGCGTGCCATGGGCTTGGGGCGTTCGTACGCGCGAACGAATACTAGTCCCGCGCGCGCATACGGCCGTCAAGTCTGACATTTGATGCATTAATTAAACATTGTCGTTCGGTGTACGGTGGTGAGCGTCGAGGGAAAACGGTTGAAATGTGCTGTAACAATACTGCTCGTGTAAATGAAGCCTTCAGGCCATGCAGTTTCTTTCACCACGAGAGATGGGATGAGAGATTGTCTGAAAGTCCCTTCAAAATGCTCTTTTCATGAAAGCGTGTTGTAAACGGATTTCATTCCAAAACTAAAAAGGTTCCGTTGAAACTCCCACCAAACTGACGCACACACATCGTTCCGTTAAAAGAGGATACATACTACGGACAAAACACATCAGTATGGGGGCATTAAGAGCTAATAATGTTTAAGCTTTACTAGCAAAAAAAAGCCTGGAAAAGCTTCAATCCCGGGTCGTTCTTCTGTCTTCCATTAAGTTTACACTCCACGCATGGTGAGCGATACTAATGTCATTTAATTTTACGACCCTACCCAAAGCACCTTGATTGCAAATTGATAATTACCCGTCTGCAGAACGCACACAGGAGTTCATGGCACAAGGAAGGGACAAATGGTGCGAGGACGTGGTGCGGGTTTCCCTGGACCCCGTGTACGGTCAAGATACTTTAGCTGATTCGGCAACGCTTGTTGAATACTAATGGCATTCGGTGCACCCGCTAACTACTCACCGGGGAGACCCAGTGTCTGGTGGTGGTTGGGTTTCCGGTGCGGGAAATGGCAGCACTAGCGCTGTTTGTTACCTGCAGTGACCTTGTCCAGTGTGACTTGGGAAGTGGAAGTTTAAAAAGCACCATAAATGGAAGCTTACAGAGGGTTTAAGTTAAGCGAGTGGTAATTGTGATTTAATTATTCATCTGCATGTGGAAGCCGTCGCTTTTGCGTTTGTGCGGGATTTAAAGACACAAGCAAGGAAATGAATGGGTTTGCTAAGCTCGTAATCCTTTGACTCTGTTTGTTGTGTATGAATAAGTTAGTATAAAATGGACACTTTTTTATTTCACCCTTTTTACGTCCAACGCCCACACTCTGTTCGATTCGACGCGAAGCTAAAGATGCAATGTTTAAAGAGACCGGAAAAATTAGCGTATCTGTAATCTGCATCGCAAAAAAAAGCGCTAGCAGTGAGGTTGACAAGATTAAAAGCTTTTCGTGCATTTGCATTTTCCATCCATTTTGCTTTGCACGCTACGGCAACAGGAAAAAGAAACGGGCCCGGGAAGGAAAGAATCACTCAGAATCACACGATACACCTATTCAGTTTTCTCTTCATGCATGTAATCAGTGGCTGTGGCGTGCATTTGTGTAGCCATATGGAGTGGAATGTGCCCGGTGCGGGGAGCGCATCTGAACGGGCCCAAGAGGAAAAATCTGGCAAATCCCAGCGCCTGGATCGTTGCTGATAAAGTCTCGAGAGTGCGCGCGTTCACAATCCGGCTTGGCATGTTTGCAAGATAGGAAAATCCGGCACCGGCACAGCTTTTCTTACGCCTTACGTCCGGATGTTTCTTCGTCCGCATTCAAGCATTGCTATTGTGGCTTTTTAGTCGTCTGTAGCGCGGGGACTGGAGATGAGCGCCCGCAGCGAGATATGCTTGTCGTACAACAGTTGTATCGTTGGTTTATGCAATCAGTTCAAGTATCCACTCGACGGTGCGCACAGCACTGCCTGCAGCCTGGACCGCTGCTTAAATGTGAATGTAAAAGCGGAAAGAATTATTCCTCCACGGAGCAGCAGCAGAAGCGGCCGAGAAGCGGAGGAGAAGCTTCAAAATCTGCACAAAAGGTTGAATATTGCACCCGGGGCTACAAGGCGAAAGCCCTGCAGTCGCAGGAAGGACAACAGCATTTCGAGTGGCCTTCGGTCTGCGTTGGGAGTGTCTATTTTCTTCGTTTTTCTCGGCGCTTTCTTGAGGTTTGCAAAAGGGATGTGAGAGGATTTTTTTGATGTGATATAGGCTGTTGAAATTCCAGACGAAGCAGCCGGGCAGCCAGTGGTTTGGATGGCCGGAAATTAGCGTCACCCGTTCGTTAGGCAGGTTGTAGAAAGCATGCACGGGAGGAAGGGAGCGAAAGACGTGCAGGAGGCACGTCTTATGCAATTTGGAATGTGGAAGGTTTTTGTTGTGGGCTGCAGTTGACTGAGTATGATTTAAGTGGATTCGGATGGATGCTGTGGATGCTGGCGGAAGGCGAATCAGCATTGTTATTTTGCGCTCACCGTGCTCACGGCTGTTGGCCGCAAACAGCAGCACGTTCCCTGGTCAACCTCGGACTGTGAAATGTAGTGAAAAGATGCCGAAAAAGGTCACTTTAAGTAGGCAAGCGAATGGCGGATAGCAATGACACGTGTAGATAATTGCTTCAATCCGGGGAAAAGGTCTTCAAGCAATCGTACCCCCTAACGCATAATGGTGTGGTCATCCACCTATTCGCATTTCCGAAGCGTTGTCTCTTGTCGTCATCGGAACGCGCTTTTCTTAATGTGCTGACCTACCTTGAGTGTTGAGCAAGGTAGCAAACGGCTCCGTTCGCCGGGAAGGCAATAATTCATTTGGAAGTTTTGGTGCAGCGTATTTTCCCAGAACGAAGCCCGCACCACAGACAAGAGACAACGGCGTGCAGGGACGAGGACCGTCAAGATCCAAATCCTGTCGGTATCAATCAAACCGAAGTGAGAGGAATCGATATGATGGCTTATGAAATAAATTACTCGTCGAATGTCTTTACAGGCTCTCCCGGGTGCACGGAGGACAGTGGGAAGGCAAGGCTGCGGCAAAAAGTTTCTCCGATGACAAGTGGATTTTAGGTTGATTTATTTCGCCCATCGGTACGGGAGAGCGAAGGAGGGCGGAGAGTGAATCCAAAGTTCGATTTTGCTATCCTGTGAAGGTTGCTCAAGGAGCAATGTGCCATTCACTGACAGTCAATGAAGCACCGTTCGTGGGAATGAAAAGCTCAATGGATCTCGCGCCCTCTCGCTCACTGTCTGACGCTGTATCTTGTACTTTCCCCCGGACAGGCAGCAAAGTTTTGCCTGCTGGGAGGCATGTGGGCACCGTGGGGGGAAATTATGATTTGTGTGATTGGTTTGGAGAGTTCTCCTGTAAATTGTGATGGACTTTTGATTTGCGTGGATAATCCATTGACGTTTTGTGCAAGTGTTTGTGATTTATGTTGGAGTGGTGTTATACGTTCCCTCCGCCGGCAGGCTAAAGTACTCGATCAAGACGCATACGCCCCAACTCGGTAAACGAATTCATCCCTGTAAACCCTGACTATCACTCGGCGGGTTGAATTGTTTACAGTCCACACCCCCCACCCTCCTCCCATCCGAGAAGTGGAACATGTTGAAATGCGATGTTTGATTGCACGTGCCGCTTAACACGCAATCAAATGGAAGACATCGCGGTACGTGCTGGGACTGCTCAACCCTGTCCCGCCCGCTGTATGGCAGAATTTATAATGAGCAGCAATCGCAAACAAAATTGATGCAGACGAACCCCATTCCCTTGCAAAGTGTAAATCGAGCCGTTTTTTCGTAAACCGAGCAATGGCGCAAAGCGTTCATCTCGCTGTGTACAAGAGAAAATTAATCATAAGAAACAAATTCATCTTTTTGCGTGAGGTTTATGCTTTGCTTGCCCGGGATCATCTTGTTACGCCTTGTTGCCTGGTTTGATACAATATATACATTTTTCTGTGTGTGTGTGTGTGTGTGTGTGTGTGTGAGTGTGTGTGTATGTAGGTGAGAGGGTATTCACATCATGGTGTATGAGATTTTGGAGATGCCGGAGAATTCGCCCGAAAAGCTTGTGTCGTTCCTAAATTAAACTGAGCCATCTGACTGTATTTGTTTCGTCACTGTAACCCGGTGCCGGAGCCATCGCTTGCCGTATATCCCTTTCCATTTGATCTCACCCTCTCTCTCCCTCTCTTTTTCTCTCTCGTTTGAACAGGACAGTTGACTCGAGGTGGATCTGTTTCAATTTATTTTTATTGAGGTAATTGTGTGCAATTTGGAAGATGCTTCATCATGTTGCGCTTGTGACATTTGAAGATTGCGCTTAGCATGTCTCCGTAGTGGCCAATATGAAAAAGCTTTGCATTTATGTTGCTGTAATGCTCCATGCGGGACTGTCTTTGGTGCTGCAATTGCATGTAAACGTTTGTTGCATTGCGAGTGAATGTGGTAAATGAGTGAGTAAATAGATTATCCTCTAAGCACGCCCTTGGTGGAAGATTTTTCCGATTAGTTTTGAACGTCAATAGGTCGCTACGAAAGGGAACAGAGAAGAAAGTTCCGCGAAAAGGCTGTTGGGTGGGAAAGTTTTAAAGCTTTCCACCGTCCTTTCTGATCCTTTTTGGGCGAGTGTGTGAGTAATTTGTGTTTGATTTCCAACCACCACTACCCGTCTCTAATGTTCACAAACTGGCCGACATAATGTGTGACGGTGTAAGGCTTATGGCGTTTTAAGTGGCGATTATATCTTTATCTTTTTCCGAGATTTGTGCTACCGTCAGCATTTGGGTGCAACGGGTTGCCACGTTTCAGGGAGTTCCAATAAAGGCGTTGGAGGAGCGTGAGGATTGAGGGAAGCATTATTAAATCGAAATACGAAGCACAGGATTCGCAGAGGCATTTCGGACCATTAGGAATGCTGTTCAGTGTGCTCGGTTGAATGGTGTGGTGTAGCGTTGCTAGGGTTGCCCTGGATGGTCCTTTCACTCCTGGATGAAGTTATCGTTCCCTTCGGCCAGCGCGACCAGTGTGTTACAGCGTTGCAGGATAACGAAAGCACACTAGGTGTAGCCGATGGCTACTGGCCAAATGGGAATCTCTCTGTGTATTTGTGTCTGTGTGCGTCCGTGAATGGATATGAAGGATAGTAAATCGCGCCCCGGAAGTCGTTGAAGGCGTGCTGAGCGTGGTTGTAGAGGCTGAACAGTGGATTTTTGGGATACCAGCATGATAGACGTTATGTGGTGTGTTATGGCACTTTCCCAGCACCATACCATACCTCCGTCGGGCGATTTGTCCTCAGTTACCCGTTTGGCGATTCGTAGGCCTGCCACATCTTCATCATCATTTGCCGATGGTGACCATAATAGGAATGGCTTTTTAGCCCCGACCCATGCACACTTGTACATTCACACATAAAATCTCTCGTTCCCATTCTCTTCCCTTTCGTGAGTAACCGAATCAGCTTTCACGAGCCGAGTTTGTTTCTCCATGCGAGGTAAAGTACCAGGCGTCTCCATTTCACCAACGGTCAACGGGGAACGATGGAGGCGCCCAGTCTTGATTGTTTTTTTTTTCGGCCGACCATTCGGATGTGACGACAAGATAGATACATTTGGACCAAACTGTGTGAGTGTGTGTGTGTGTGTGTAGTCGGACTCGGACAGTTCCGATTGGCCAGGGTGCGTCCGGGCACACGTAGCGTGACCGAAAAAGGCACACGGGCTGAAAAAAAGTGTTGACATCGGTGAGTGGTAAAATGTTCGGCAACTAGCACACAAGCCCGGGAATGGTCCCGATCCGCTCCGTCTTGGTGAATGTGTCCGATGGCTGATGTTGTTATGTTATGCTGGTGGTTCGTTTTCCCTTTTTTGGTTCCATTCGTACCAGAACCCATCACCCGCAAGCGAGTTAAATTGTTTATTGGGTGGTGAATTTATTTTTTCGTTTCACTTTTATGAATGTTGCCGTTTTTTACGGCACACCGTAACACTGCACTGGTGTGACGTTGCGTGGCTTGACGTGCCGTCCCCTTCATGCATGTAATAGTCCGCACTGGTGCTTTGCTGCTGTAGGAGATTTGTTTTTGTGTTTGTTACCCTTCACGGACTCCTGTGATGGCAAAACGCGCGAAAAAGGTGGCAAACGAAGCATCGTCAGCTGGGCGTATGTATGGGTTGAGTTTATAGTGAAGCGTTCATTGCGTACAGCAACCGAGCAGGAGAAAGTGCAAACGAATCATTTTCCAAACTGGTACACCCTAGAGCGGGAGAGAAAAACAAGGGAGATGGTGTTTTATGAGCGATGGATTGGGGGAGATGGAGGCATCAATAAATTTGCACCTCGCTAGGTGGATCTATGGCCGGAACGGACGTTGGGGAAATAAAAATGTAAACATGTTTACACTTTGGCCGTGCTAGGCCACTGTCGGTTGATAGGACGTGTGATACGATTTGGCGATGTAAAACGGAGTTGACGATGATGGATTAGTGTGCATGCTTTTTCCTATGCGAGGCTTGTTCACTGCAAAGCAATCGGTTGGTGCAGCTGTGCGTGCAACTGTGCGAGTAGCGTGCAAAAATGTGTTACCGGAACAGGATCGGAATGGAAAAGTGTGGTAGTACATTGGATTAGCAAATGGTTGGTTGGTTTTGCAAGCAGCTAGTGGAGGCCGCTTAGTCTCTTTAAAAGGGATGAGAGGAAACTGTTGCCTAACAATGCCTGCAAGTGTTGCATGCGTTTTGTAACAATTTTCTATTGAAAAGTGCATAATCAACGAGCTCTCGTTATCAAACCCTCGCACAAAGCAATGCAACGTATCACCTCTAATGAATAAAGCACAGGCACGTTAAAGCTGATAGGGGAAAAAGTGTTTCCCTCCAAATCTGGAATACAGCACCAGATTCTGAAAACCCCAACGGCTGAATGGCTTTCTTGTGAAAGCAAATCAAAGTTTGCATTCACACTTGCAATTACTTATTTATTTGCTCTCGTGCATTGTCTATGCGGGTCGTACAGCAAACGCACCGAGTGCCAGTGGGGTTTACCCTTAATCTATCACAACACTCGACACTGCACAGTACTACTGCTGTGGTGCATCTTCCCGTACACCCTCGGCTCGGTTTTGTATATCACCAACTTTGCACTAAATTGTGCCGACACGTCTACGAAGCAATAAATTTCTCTTCTGCTCTGTTCATTTCGTTGGAAAGTTGGTCTTTGTTGAAGTTTCCTTTTTTTAATTTCGATTCGAAAATGGAGTTTAGATTGTGATAGTACGTTAACTGCACTGCAAGTTTCAGCTCGCGTTTGAAAGTAGTAAAATATCATTTCACACAGCTGTAAGAAAAAGGTCTGCAAGGTTAGTAATGGCAGGCAACAGGAAATTGCTTCAAAATATGACGCACACATGCCACCTTCGAATGAACGCGCTCGCTTTGCCGCATGGTTGGACGTAATTAATGGAAAAGTTGGCATACCACATGCTAATATCAGAGGTACGCTGCAGAACCGGTACGCAGGGGGCTGATCCGAGTCAAGTTGCTGGAGCAACGGTACAACGCGAGCAAAACGCGCCAGACAGATAAAGAGAACAGAGTCGTGATTGTTAATGAACCAGTACAAAGGCCCCACCGCTCGGTGGGTGGAGTGAGACATAAAAATTATGAACAATGATAAAAGCCAAGCTACAGTCAGTAACTGTTCAGCTGCTCGACAACGTTCTGAGGCAGCTTCTTAATTCTTTAGCGCACTTAATGGGGGCTGTTGCGTGTCATTCCACCGCGCCAGGCCCATCGCCCTGCCCAAGTGAGAAGCTCGACGAGTGGTTGCTTATTGCTTTCAGATTTCATAATGAGACGCTACTTCCCCGTTCGCTCGCAGGGAAGCACACCAAAACCCAGAGGGAATGTAAAAAGTTCGAAACTGTAAATGCCAAGTCTTGCGCTTAGTTCCTGCAACTGCGGTAAAAACACACTCACACAAAAACAAACCGTTTGCGTCGATGGGGGAGTAAATTTGTGCTCCTAAATGGATATAACTGTGTGTGTGTGGAAACGTTTTTTTTGTGGCAACGTAAGAAGTGTAATAATTTGGTAAGCACCATTCGCCTTCCCTTTCCGTGGTTTAGCAGCAGTAAGGTGGGTGCTGCGGTGTAATCATTTGTAAATTTCTCTATTTATTGCTGTTAAAAAGTATAATTCATGACGTGTTCTGGCAATGGGCGCGGAAGCACGAAAACAACTCAATAAAAAACGACATGAAACGATCTTTGGAACAGGAAATAGGGGAGGGCGAAAAGTTTATTTTTTTGCCGGACCAGGCAACGCAATTTTTGTTTGTCTTGCACCGCTGTCGAAACGTTGCAAGGCTGGGCAGGCTGCACGTGACGGCTGCAAAGTAGTGGAAGGCAAATTCAATTAAAAAGAAACTTGAATTCTTTTCACTGGCTTCCTGCCCGGGTCTGGCTGGGCGCCCACGAAACGTTCGAATTCCGTCAGCTGGCCGTGAACGCCGCTTATCGGCCATCGATGAACGATAAGGGACAATAGTACCGCGACTGTTCCGACATTTGACATATGCCAATGACACAATTTGACAGTACGTTTCGTATTGTTCTGAATGGTAAAATGGTCAAAACCGTTCTTCGCTTGACACCACTGAATGCTACCGACTCCACACCGTTGGCAGCGTGTTAAAATATGCACCACCAAATATGCAGCATACAAATCAGTGCGGAAAAGGATGAACGGTGCAACACCCACCGCATCCCTCCTTCTTTCGGTACACAATCGTCGGTCGTCGGAAAGGAGCTTTGATAGGGTAAAGAATAATTGAGAAGTTTTAAGAACGCTAACGCGAGCACAACCGAGTGGGATAAGTGCCCTTACACTTGGTGGCATATGTCAAAGGATCGTCTGCCTCGTGGCGTCGTTATAGTGAAGCCATCGCATGCTTCGATCGATTGTACTACGAACTCTGCTACTGCTGCTACTGATTTATTCAACATGCTCTTAGATAGGAGGGATAATATCCAATCACTAACTTGGTGGCGACCATGTAAAAAAGGACACACCGGATGGCTCCGTAACTTGTTGCCAGACGGTGTACATTTTTCAGTGGCCATTTATTTGATTATGGCTGTTTGCTTGGCCGTGTAAGTTGGCCATAATAAACAAGTGGCTTATGCAGTTTGCCTGTTTTGGGTTTGAATTTTTTAGCGCCCTACTTGCGAAATCAATTGCTGTATTTGTTGTGTGGTTGTGAGGACGCATGATTTATTGAAAGATTGCATGTTGTAAGTGTGGCGTAAAGTCCGGAGCGAACAAGAAGCGTTTCTTTGTTGTCCGGTGGTAAATATTTATTGCTTGCAATATTTTGATGGTCGTTTTTTCTACCCGTTTGGGCTAATATTTATAACTCGATTGTTGTTGTTTTGTTTTTCTTCAAATAACGCGCAAAACTTGTTCCTTTTCAACTTCAATGGCCCCAACTGGACTGCATTGTGAGGGGAAGGTTTAATTATTTAATTATAGTACACGAGCTCACGTCCCGTCCCGAAAGTTAGTGACCACGAAACTACCGGCACCCCTGGTATTTGGCGTAGTGAGAGATTGTTTCAGGCCACCCCTTAGACTGCCCCCATCCTTTCCCCCCTTACAGCTCGTGCTTACGCAATTCCGTGCTACTGAAAAAGGTACGCGGCCAGGTTTGATTGGAAGCCGCATGCCCGTGAGTGTGCTATGCTGTACCCTCCTACGCTTATTTTGTTTGGCTGTTGCCTTCAATCCACCGTGATATGGCTGGCGAAACGTTTATTTGATGTGAAAGGTAGGAGCGGATGGGTGGTGCACACCATTACGCATTGACTCGCATTAGGTGTGCTTGCGCGGCTGCTTTACAGCAACGTGAAGCATTGAAACGTGCGAGGCCCTTTTCCGTTGCTGCTTCAAACGCAGCTTGACACAGAGGACATGTGAGTTTCGCCCCGGGGTTCAAGGTTCGAGCAGGAAGAAGAAGAAGAAGAAGAAGAAGAAGGAGAATGAGAGGAGGTTAGTTTATCGTGCACGAAATATTTATGATAAGAGTGTACAGGCTAAAGCGTAGCCGTCGGTGTTATATTTTGATAAGCAATTGGGCAAGACTGTGTGTGTTTCTTTTGGGATGTTTTCGAATAGTATTTGCGTCGAAAAAAACGGGCAGCGTTTACGTGTTCACTATTAAATGATGCAGTTTTTGTGTCGGACTATTATGATTAGAGGCTAACGTTTAGATCAGCCGGAAGCGATTGGCAATAATGGAAAGTTTTCATTACAATAATGAGTGCGAAAGGTGGTCCGCTTCACCTCAATCACCTATCTGGATCGTTTGATCAAAGAAATGGCCGGCGCTCGTGTGCCAATGCGATTCCGCCTCGCCTCGCCTCGAGTGAGCAATAGCATTCATCAATTATCGAGCACGGCATTCGGAAGGGCCGATTATATGCCGCATTATACAGGGAAGGAGTCGTGTGGCGGGACGGTGACCATTAATGCCTTACCTTCCTTGAATCCGATTCCCGAATGCACACAACACCCTCCGAACCGATCGGTATGTCTCGATATCGAATAAGGTAAGGTATTTGAGCATTAAGCCTTACGTGAGTGAGTGTGTGAGAGAGAGAGAGAGAGAGAAAAAAAAAACTGGCGGAGAAGAAATAAATTTTCTTAACGGTTGAGGGCTTCCTTGGCCGTTCGTTCAATTAGATTTCCATTCGGTTCGTGTTCCCTTTCTTCCTTCGTTTGGTTGTGCTGCGTTGTTGGGTACAAATGAGTCGGATGGGTACACTCCTCGAGCGGGAAGGGTAGGAAGCAGGGCGGAGAATGATAATTTTTTGATAAATGGTTTCTAATTAAAAGCATTCAAAGACAGCAATCGCCGAGCCCGCATGTCCAGCAAAAGCGGTCTATGGCCAATAAATTTGGCTTCTGATTTCTGCAATGGATTTTAATGCTATTATTGCCTAGTTTCTCCGAGTGCTAGTACCCGGGACGATGGCTGCTGCTCGGCCATTACGGGCAGGTTACGCAATTGAATACATGTGTGTGAGGGTGTGAGGATCGTTTCTTTGATTAGGCCCAACCTTATGCTTCAGGTGTGTTATAAGTCGTTTATTTGTTGGATGCTTTTGAGGAAAGTATTATTAAATTACCCTTCAGCTTCCTTTCGCAGTGGCCATACCACCGAACCATGCAGCATTGGCAAACGATTGCTCATCCGTTTCTCACGCCCATTCCCCTTCCCACTCTTTCCTCTCCAAGCACTTGGCCACATACACGCACACTTTGTTTTTGTGCCTCGGTTGGGCAGTGAGGTTGAACAAAGCGGGCGCAAACACACGCAGCACACACGTGGACGAAACACACGGTTTAATACGTTTATGGCGTCGTTAATGAGGATAACGAGTGGTTTTGCTGTGATTATTGCTTAATCCTGATCGTGTGCCCTCATTCATCATTTACGCATTGTGACTCGGTCTCTGACACTTGGCCCTGCCACATACGCAAATGCATCCACGGTGCCGTGCGGGAATCGCAATGCGAACCGCTTGGCTGGCTAACTAAATGAGCCGCTGCTCGAGATGCCAACCGAGATGGGCGTATGCGTGCGTTGGTGTGTAGCTATGTTTGTCACGTATCGGTAGCGATGATTCTTGGCGGTTCGGCACAGGCCACGGCGTCCGAGTTTACCGTCTTAATTACGTATGCTTGCATCAGCAGTGCGCTGTGATAGCGGTGCGCTTTCCGCAGCAGGAAGCAAAGCTTTTAACCTCCTGGAGTCCTCCTGGGAGTGGAGGAGAGAGAGAGAGGGAGAAGGATTTGGCAAAGGCACTGGTGGTGGTGGTGGTGGTGGTTTGGGGACACGTCCCCAATAAACATGAGCTTTGACGTGATTATAAACCGATCTGTGGTTGAATCATAGAGTGTCCGGCGCAACCGACCAGTTTGACAAATGACCTTTTCAATGATTGCTGAATCGTTCGAATCTAATGGTCAAACGGTGTACTATCAGCGGTAAATGCTATACCGCTACCTTGCCAATGTCCTTATCCACACGCAGTTTGACGTTAATGTGTTTGCGGAAAGTAATTATTACATTTTATGATAACCAGCAGCAGCAGGAGCACGGGAATTGAATGCATCGTGTAATGTTTCTGACGCATATTTATGTAAATAAATTCAATTTAGTTGTTGTAGAAAAAAGACACGAAAATTTAAGCATTGCATTACCGTACAATAAACTTGCAAAGGAAAATAAAGGACGTGAGGTACTCATAATTTGAAAATTTAAGATCGGATGGGAATATTTTTACGATAATGCAAAGTTATACCGAAACGATACCCTTTTTCAAGTAATGGAGCATAAAGGGGATACTCAGTAGATCACACACACACACACACACACAAAAGAAGAAAAGATACAATATGGAAGCTCAATAGCTATCGATCCCGAAAGTGAAAGATGAAGATTCGCTGGGCCAGACCGCAACGACCGAAGCAAACACCAGGAAGCACTAATAAAGTATTCAATAAACGAGACATTTATCAACGGGGATTAAGCGAATGGTAATTATGCGTATAATAATAATAATAAACATAACAACTTGTCTCAATTAGTGCACTTTCGGAGCCGACAAACGAAATTAAACCTTTTGGACCATCACCGCTAGGTGGCGAAAGTTGACGCGATAGAGGAGCGTGAGAAAGAGAGAGAAAGTGCGAAATGGTTGAAAGTTTTGCAATCAAGATTTTGTGTCGTCGGTTCCGAAGGGAGGGCGGTTTTATGAGATGGAGCTCTAGGATGCTGTCAGCTAGTCAGTGTAATGGCCGGCTGCAAGGAAGTGTAAAGTGAGTCCCGCGAAAAGTCAGGTGCTGTTTATGATGCATCGTAACGTTCGCGATAACAAAGGGGATGGAAGCCCGAACCCGGGTGGAGTACGTTTCATGACACCATCACCTGATTAGTTGCCACTGTGATGCGTTTGAGCTTTTTGCGTTTTGGCGAAACGATACCATTACGGTTTAATTAGCCATTGTCGAGTCAGGGGCTGGGAAGCGGGAAGGAAGGAGGATCGATGTAGTATGTTTGTTTTAAACGACTTTTCTCACCACCCGCAGTTTCAGCGAAAATTTATCATCGTCCTTGGAATGGGTTACACGGTGGAAGGTACGGCTGGCACTTGTTCCTGGGCGATATAACACTTTCCTGTAATTAATATCTTGCCCGTAAATTGAACGAAAAAAAGAGAAAAAGGAGAAAGACAAAAAAAAGAGGCAAATCTCGGCATGCCAACGACGAAGGGTTTCCTTTACTGACAGAATCTTCCCTTTTCTAACACCAGCCCGAGAGCGAATGTCAAGCGAAATCGTTCTCGCTAATAGCTATCAGGGATACATAAAAGGGGGTGACGTTTTCATAATTTCCACCGTGACGAACATTAAAAAGATAATTTAAAATACTGTTACAGCGATCATGGGCTGTTGGTAAAGTGTCGCGCTGCTTTGCCTGGCTGATTCCAATCTGTAGGACCTACGCCGTCAGGTGTGCCGATGGAAGATGGTAGGGAAGCATGAAACTTTTTTCCATACCCTTTTTTGCTTTGTTCGGCAAGATGTTCACACAAGAGAAAAGTGAGGCCAACGCCTGGAACAAGAGCGAGTAGATGAGAGATGATGAGACGGATGAAAAGCCGGGAAAAGATAAATGTTGTAAAAATTTATCACTTCCTGTCAAGCAGCACCGTTCGCGAGTGAAGTTGCCTTCGATCGACAAAGGGGTGAAAATGAGTCAACTGATTAGAGTAGATGGAGGAAGCCATGGGCACACGCAAACCGCTTACGGGATGAATAGGTAATGAAGAAGTGTGCAAACCGTAACTTAATTATTTACTAAAGAGCAAGTCTGGTTGGCTTTGAAGAGCTATCTGACAGCTTTAAAAGATTTCTGGACGGTACTGAGTCTTATAGACAAGCGACAAACAGAAGGTGACTTTTTTGTAATCCAAGCAGTGACTTTGTAGAGTGGATTGCATAACTTTAGGCGTCGTGCTACTGGAGTTACAACCGCTAGGCGCTCTGGACTCACGCATAGTTACAACTTTGCGCCTAATGAAGGTAAATAATTGCGTTCGTGTTCCTGAAAAATAGATCCTACCGTACACCGAACCAGGCCGAGTTTGCATGTGAACAAATCTGAATAAAACGGTCCAATGAGCATGCCTACCCCAATCACACGAAGCGGCAGAACGGAAGGTAATCTTTTACTGGCTAGTTACAGTCTTTAATCAGCACAAGATCGTTGCTGCAATCGAATATCGTTTACGTTAACGTACTGCTTCTGCATTCTGCTCTGCTTGCCGGTTCGGTCTACCACTCTCCTGTCGTTGCATGTGTATATGTGTGCGTGCTTGTATGTATTTCAATCTAGCTCCAAACAGAGCACCGAATGGGGTCCAATCAACTCAAAACCCCGACAAGGAGCGAAGGCCCATAATCAACTTCCGTCAAACTTCCAGCTCACTTCAGCCTCACCAACTCTTGCCGAGACATTCAGTCGGCACAGAGGACAGAGAGTACCGCCGCCCGATGCGGAAGAACAATTAAGTTTACATTCGGAATGGCCCACCGGAGCGGCACAGCGTTCCACAGTTTGGTCATATTTCTTACGGGCAGAATGTGCTCCTTTTCGACCACAATGCTGCTGATGCGGCCGTTCCTCTCTGGTTCCATCGTACTCCAGTCGCTTGCGGGTTTGGGGCGGGAGTTAGAAATGGGAATCGAATTTAGTCAATTTAAGCTGGGTCTCCTCTGAAGAGAAAAGCATCGGTTCAAGTTTTGGTACCACTGCGCACTCCCGCCCTCAGCAAGGCATCCTTCGGTAATTCGGAACAGATGCTGCTGTCTTGTGAGCCCGTTAGTGCTGCAGCTTTGCCATCGACTGATCAGTGGAAGAGGATCCGTTTCCTTTCCACCTCCCGAGTGACATGTGTTGTCAGAGCCGGGATTGGTCAAAATTTTATCAGCCTTCGAGTTTGGTGCTACCATCTACCTCCCTGGGGATTTTTTTTGGTGCAGTAGTCCTTAGGATGCTAAATTTGGGGAAGAATTATTTGATTGGAACAAACTGACTGGACGGCTGGTTTGGCCCTTGGTAAATGGAGCAGCACTCGTTGCTGAACGAAATTCAAACTATTGTCGCTTTACCGCTTTACAAACTGGTATGCTGTGTTGTTTTGACGGAGATGTGTTTCGGTGTAGCTTTACGAGCAGTGAATGTCCTACCACGCGTCAATGTACCGGAGCTGGACTAGACCATCCACAAACCATCGGTTGGATTGCTCGGAAAAATTACAATCGTTCCTGTACAAGCTCACCTGCACACTCGAACGAGAGCAGTTGAGCTGAGAAATAAAACAAAGCTTCACCATCCTCGCATCGCACCAGCTACCGCAGAAAATTGTCAGCAAAGTGTAGAGTAGGACTATCTACCAGCTTTCCGTCTTTCCTGCTCATCAAATTTTCCACCGTGGCGCCGGCCGGAAGGCCTGCCAGCACTCCTTGGAGTTTTCACATTCATTTATTTTTCATGTCACATCGTGTGTGGTGTGTGGCCATGGTTCATGCTTCATTGCTGCCTAGTGAAGTGAGCTCTGAACTCTGATTCCAAACGTTTGCCCCTTTTTTTCACCCCGACCCATCCTCATTTTGATAGGCTCCGTTGAGTTTTGGGAAGAAGAGGAGTGCTCTTTCGCCACTCCAGATATCGATTGAGGGTGAAATGTTTGGTAAATCTTGGCAAACCGCTCGCCAACCGGCGGCCCGAATGGATGTTCGAAAATTCATGAATATATTGGATAATTTTACATTCGGCCAGCATCTCTCGGGGGGAAATGGTTTTGTGTTTGCAGTGAGTTTGCAGTTTGCTCAATCCAGGTCGCGCTCGGCCTCGCAGGAGTCCGTGAGCGGGGGTCGTGAAAGTTCAAATCCGGCCACAAGAATGATATAGTGTCCGAAGGGATGGGGAAGCGAACTATAGCGCGCCGAGGACCATTGGCACGGCGCTGCTGCACAATTCATTGCCACGCTCGTCCAATATTCATCAATAGCGCATCGGTATGGTAGTCGGAGCGTCGTGGCAGTGGTTGTTGACACACCGAGAAACGACGCCGAGCTAAATCGACTCAGAAATTTAATTAAAATTCAATTAACCACTCGCTCCCTCCGAAACGCCGATTGTAACGTTCTTAAGAAGACAGGATTTGGCGAACGAAATTCGTTTTCGTAAGTCGACGGGTCCGAACAAGAGCAGCGTTTCCAACAAAAGGGAAGCAAGAGAGAGAGAGGGAGAAAGAGACTGATAGAGAATAGGGGAGCACGGGAGGGGGAGAGAATATGGAAAAAGAAAGTGTCAATTGCTAAATAACTTTGCGGGAATCGAGTGAACGGGAATGTAATCACTAGAGGTTAATTATGTTTGAAGCTTTGAAATATGGTTTTTAAAAAGAAACTTCAAATAAGATTTCACTTTAAAAATCAAATAAGATTTCAGATTTCACCTTACGTTGAAGCACAAAATGGCTATTGGCTTGACGCTTTGTAAGAAACTACTGCATCTAACCCTGTACCTAAACTAGATACAATGTGTACACCGCTACAAGAGAAATTCGATTTATTTCGAACTTTGAGCTTCAAGCTTCATGTATCTTGTTTAATTCTGGCATCTCATGGTTTGCGATTGAACACATTCAGTCATTTTCAAAACTAATTTAGTATCGTAAATTTGTATCGACTATGTTTCAAAGCTTGCCACAACCGATTCCGTTTCGAAGAAGCATTACATTTTTTACTTTAATGGAGTAAAAATGATGATCGATTTCGTTGCAAGGCACATCCCAACCCAACAGGCCAACGAATTGTTCAGCAAAAGCGCGAAGAAGCTCATACTCGTTTCCACATCTTCGATTTAGAATCGTTTCCACAACATGGCGCCCCAAAATCGCAGTAGCACGTGGAAAAGGGCATAGAGATTGGGCGTTTTGTCCTGCAAAGCATTTCCGGTCCTGACGAAGCAAGTGTGCACGATAGTTGGAACAGTGGCGTGGAAACCCGGTTACACTTGTTGCTTTTACCGCAAATCATCGCACGTGGGATGGTTGCTGCTGCTGGGGAACTAGCTGCGACGTATGCGGCTGCGTTCGATCGGAACCGTCCCCCCTTCGCTTCCGGCCGTACGGCGGACAATGGCGGGATAATCAAACGTCCTGTGGTTACGTGCACTATCGGTACACAGTCGCAGCCGAGCGGAGAAAAGCGATTTTGAGGAAAGATGTGGCTGACGCAGTTCCGCCCGTTGCTCGTTAGTGGGGAGAAGATGGCGTTCTCACCCTGATAGATCGTCGTCACATGCGACGCTCGAGTATTTTTTATGTAATGTGCTCCGAGCCCGGCAAGTCGTGCAGTTTCATAAGGCTTTACGTAATTGGTATGAATTTTACACGAGATTGCCTTCTTCAGGGCCTCCGCCACTACGACGAGTTTGTGCGAAAAGCCACAATTTTGCGCCACGTTTTGAGTGCGCACACGATAGTGTGAGCCAAGAGTAGCGGCGGTTAGGGTCTAAATTGCGTGGCTAATGGGTTTCGGTGTGGTTTTTGCGCTAGGTTCGAAGAGCGTTGAGCCTCTCTTGGGGTGTGATTCCATCGAAACCCGGTCACACTTGAACTGGATGGCGTTGCTAGCGCTTGGAGACATTTTTCGATTTACCGAGATTGATTACGGTTGCCAAAGCGTTGAGAGGAGCGGAGTGTGGCTTTAAGCATGGCAGAAAACAATCTGCCAAAACGCTTGAGCAGACGCAACAGTGCTCACGTGCAGCCCAAACACACAGACACACTCGCCCATCAGTTACAGCTCGTTGTAGTTTGAAGCACGAATAATGGAGCACGTGAGGAATTAGAAGCTAGTCTTCCGAGGAAGTTTGTCAATTTATCCGAAAAACTTAACCAAGCGGGAGAACAGAGCGTGCAGTAGGAAAATGAATATTCAGAAGTTCGAACGAATCCATCGTCACCTACAACGGCAATGTGTTTCCGCAAAACCACAAGAATTCGATTACACCAGGCCGTCGTTATGCCCGTTGTTTGTTGCTCGAAGAGATGGTGCGCTCTTGGTGAAGAACATATAGAGCGGTCTGGAGGGAAGGCTGTTGGCTTTGCTGCTGTTGATGTGAATAAGATGGCAGTCATTGGCAGTAAAACTTTGCCCGAATGCCGATTCGGATCGGAATCGGCGGTGGCCTATTAATTGAGCATTTTTGTGAGCCAACAATCGATGTATTGTGCGCCCTTTTCGTTGTTTGGCTGAGGCCGTTGAGGTGGGTGGGTTCGTCTTGATGGTTATCTTATGGCTGTTTTCCTCTCGCCTCTTCTCAAGACGTGGAGATGTTATTGGTTTAGCACCATGTTCGAGGGCACGCAGCTCTTTATGTGCGTGTGTTATGGGCAATATGCTAACGGTAATCAAATTGATGAGATTGATCATCGTAAATGAGTCTTTATAAGGCAGAAACTTTATCGGAAAGTGAAATGAGCATACAACATGTGGCCCGTTGTCCTCATAGCTGATGGGTTTAAGTCTGATTTCTTTACTTCACAGATTGAGTATCTTCGTGTTGACTGAGGACGTTCCTTATGTGTGTTTTTGGCACTTAAATTTTGGAATATTCTGCAAAGAGCCCCACGAAAGGCTGCAGCCGTGATTGCAATGTTCGCTTCAATCGAAAATGCACTCACAATCGAGTTACACTGATCAGCGACATCAGCAGAAAGGCACTGATTGAAAGAATCAAAGAGTTGGGGATAGCTGGAAAAAAGAAGGAAGCAACCAACTACAAACCAAGGCAAACAGTGTGCAAGTGCTCGAACCGAAACGAAAACGCGGCACGTACTCGCCAGACCAAAAGGAGTGAAAAATTTTGAATACAATCTCTTCACTTTCATGTTTTGCATTACTCATGTCCACTGCGTCGCTCCGCCTCGTTCATCCTAGGCATCCGTGCGGCTCGAACGAACTTTGTGCGCCAAAAGTGGCGACTCGTTACAGTTGAGTGGCAATCCGGCTTGGGCACGAGAGTCTTACGACGTGGAAAGGCTTACCGGACTGGACAGAATCGAATGGACTCTCGGCCCTAGTTACCATATATACGGGAATGCAATCGAGAACCAAGGGTATGGTATTTTCTGGGCATAACTTCTCATTGAATAGAAAACTCTGAAATTTGATTTACCTCAGCAAAGATGGTACGTACTTTTTTCATAGATAAAGTTTTGCCTGCTGGTGTACAAATCGGACCAAAAAAGAAAAAGCAAATGGGCTATAGCAAGGAAGAAGATTGCCTATGTAGGGGATTGGTTGCATTATTCGAGTCAAGAGTGAACCTGTAAAGCTACAAAATCATTTCAATAGTATCTTTGATCAAACTTGCGAATAGGCGATCAGAGATGTCCGGTCCTGTAACTAGTATGAAGTTTATGAAAGTAAGAATGGAATGAACACAAATTTGCATCTGTATAACGTACGCGTGCCTTTCTTGCAGAGAAACTCCAGACTGTAGAAAAATACACCAATTGAAATTACTTCAGAAAAAAAACGAACGTTCAAAACATTTCAGCCACCCGCTTTGGAGTTTTTCGATGTGGATCGTTTCTATCTGTCATTTGATGGAATTTCTCTAAAACGGCAATTAGACCATTAAGCTGTCCCGTGTTTCCCCTAGAACAGCTAGAGCGATCAGGAAAAGCACTTCATTTTCCCTAAAAGGTGCTAACAGGCGGCACATTGGCGGTTACCGGGCAAAACCGATGAAAAATAAACTTTCCAACAAAGGTTTTCTCTTCGCATCGAAGTTTTGCGGCGAAAATTGGAGGTGTACGATTTCGCCGTTCCCGGCGGTGGGTTTTGGAAAAAGTTTCCTAATTAAAAGAAAACAGTTCCCGCTTTGAGGAGTAGGAAAAAGGAAGGAACGTTTAAACCACACGTCACAATTTTTTCCGAACAGCTTGCTCCGGGGAAGAACCTTCGGAAGGCTTTACGAGCGTCGATTTCTTCTTAAATCGCTGGCAAGAAAGTAGGTCCCCATCTGGCTTTTCTAATCAAGAGCTTTGACCGACGGTTACCATTTGTGGTGTGTTAAATTGTCGCTCGCTTAGAAATCACTTTCTGATTGACACTTTTCTTGTCGCTTTCTTCAGTGGGGATAGTAGTGCGTTACGAGTTGTATGCGAATCGATAGCAATGATTCGACTTTAATGAGAAAAGTTTTATGTTTCATCCTGTTTCAGTCTTTCGTTTCCCTCCGGGCTGTAGCGGCTATACGTTCGTTCTCGCCGTCGTCCGTCGACTGAATCTCACTGCCCGTGATTGATTGGGTGGATCGATGTCGGGTACTTATAATTTACCGGAATGCTCACCGGATATCCGGACCTGCCCGTAGGCGCACGATGCATTCGCATGATAGTTATGTGCTCGGTTTGATTTCTATCTAGTCATTTATCGCTGCCAGAGTGCTGGTAAAGTGTCTGTCTGCGTGTGGGATACCGACTCCGTACAGATCCTCATCCGTGGTAATGGCACTGGGCTTGCAGCGAGCTCGTTCTAGAAGAGAAAGTTTCCCATTAAAACACGATTATGGAGGCTTGATATCGGGCTTCTGGAATGTGCGGACAAATTACGCAAATGCTAGCGCCACTGGTTGACCATCTTGTACGAGCTTGTTTAATCTGTGTAACACTGGGTTTTAGGGGGAGAAGAGCTGGAAAAAACGACCTCACTCGATGTGTGGGAAGTGGTGCTAATTGGTGCATCGGTGAGCTAATGAATGATCAACCAGACTGTGGGATACACCGTGTCGTTGTCCAGGTGTTCACCAGAAAATGCACACTTTTAAGCAGTCGTTCTTGGAAAACAAATGAACTTTTAAGTTAACATACAACACAGCAGCAGACATTTTGCTTCAGATTAAAATACTTGCAAGCTACTCGGAAAGATTAGCAGAATCAGAAAACCCTAATACATATTTTGCATACATTCAGGCGAAAGCAAATTTCATCGTACGCAGTGCGCGCCTAAAGTTATGCAGCTCTGTACGACAATGAAATAGTGTTCGCACCTTTCTGACAGCCTGTTTACCGCGTGTGATAACAGGATGGCTTATCTGGCAAACCGCTCACAGGTTGCAGTGCTGGTTACGGTGTTTAGTTATTCGTATAATTTGTTCCATGTTGTGCCAGATTTGGTGCTTCCCCATTTTGGTGCTTGCCCACTCGCTTCCGCGCATCACCATCGCGTCCCACACCATACCCTAGTTAGATGTGGATCGGAAAAGGGTTTGCAAATGTGTTTTGAACGCTACGGCAAAAAACAACCTTCGTGTGTTCGTTAACGAAGAATCATCGCTGTACGGATGCATAAAATATGGTGCCGTTGTTCAGACAGCAGGTGCACTTTCGCTCGGTGGTACCGGTGCGCCTTGTATCGGGTGGGGTTGGCGAGAATGTCTTCCCAAACGCGCCCGCCAGGTGATGGTATCGAATTAGCGCGTCCGCATGCTGAAACTTGAGCAGGAAAAAGAACATTAAAATACAAATTGAATAGATAACGGTCGGGGAAACCGTGCCACCTGGACCAGCAGCGTAACATAAGCCACCAAGCTGGCAAACAGGAGACGTGCGCGGCGCCTACCACGACGCACGATGCGTCCGGTCGAAGGGCCGAAGTGTTTTCGGGAGGTGAATGGGTGGTGGAAAATTAAAATTTAAAACATGCCATGACTGAAAGTAATTAAAAATGTGCCTCCATTTTGTCAGTCGTTGGGAATGGTGGACGGGTTTCGAATGTCTGTAGGTCCGTGCCGTTGCGGCAGAAAGGTGTTCAACCGGTTTTTTGTGGACGGGAAAAGCCATTCCTCTGCCGTGTCCTTTCACCCGCACGGTCGCTTGTTTGGCGAGACCGTCCGTCCTTTCCCGGGGTGTGATTTGTGTAACGAGCTTAACGAATGGCACAATGGCGATGAAATTCCTGGCTGGCAGCACCGTCGAAGCCAAAGTCTGACTTGTGTCCACAGGATCGCGCTTAATTACGGCTCCCGGAGCATCGATGCCACGGCGTTTATGGCTACAGGAATGTAATAATGTCCGTTGAGAAGTTGAGGGGACGGATCGAAAGAAAGCAAGCAACGCTGAAACAACATTATGCGCCGGGAAAGGTGTAGAGCATTTATCTACGTCGTCGGGCTACAGCTGTAACTGTCTCTCCGTATGGCTGTGTAGACGATTTGGGGCCCTCGAGCCCTGAACGAGCCTTGAACGACAAATGAGTCCGTCAAGAGGCTCGGTTTTGCAAATCGTGACGGGGGCCGACCCGTTTCTTCGACCTTCGGGGGATGTAGATTTTTATTGCACACCAAACCAAGAGCGATGACGGGTCATAAATTTCGTAATGAAGAGATTAGCCCACACGGTCGGATTTTGGGGAAGGGCTACGAGGTGGTGTTAATGGTCCCATGTCGTTTCTTTGCCATCGTGTCGATGAAGGAATTTGTTCAAGTGCGAGAAATTACAATGAGAATTCGCGCTTTACGCACTTTGATTTCGTTAAATGGCACCTTTTTGCATAAGTCTTCATTGCGTTGGTTGGCAATCAACATAACGGTGGGAGGGAGAGTATCGGCTAAGTGCGGTGTCGTTGATGCATTCCTCTGAACAAGATCGACTAGAAACAGCGGGTGAAGTTAAGTAGATCATGCATACTTCATTAGTCCGTTTAGTGTAAAAGTGTGCTTAGAGCAGAGTGTCGTCACGTTTTTCAGTTGACACACTCACAAAATGTGTGAGCACATCAGTAGAAGTCAGACACGGTGCACAGCAGGGGCGAACGCACGCTAGCGCTTTCATCGATACTGAACGACCATTAGGTGGTGAGTTTTCTACCGCTTTCCACGCAGCGGTACAAGCTTTTATGTTCCCGTTCGGTGGCATTTTCGTAATCTGCTGTTATGCAGCGCGAACGGTACGGCAATCGGGGACCGTGATAATGGAGAAGTTTAAAGTCCATCCAGGGGCAGAATAGATAGAACCTGTGCTGTCCCGGAGCCGGAGGGCCGTAGCTGTAAATTGATTGTCACGCTGTTCACGCGGTGAGCTGCACGGGTGTTTCAACTTAATTTGGGCTAAACTTTTCCAAAACCCATTGCTACCCCCTGTTGGGACGGGAGGAAGAGGGAGGTGGGTCTGAATTCATTGGATCGGAAAAGTGGCACTTTAAGTTCTCTGTGTCATGGGTATCGGAGAAAAAAAAAACAAGGGAAGGAAGCGTTCCCCCGGGGAGATGTGTGGCGTGCAATCGTCGTTGGACGGTGGAAGGAAGTTTTTCACCAAGTTTTCCACCATTCAATCTCGTTCGAATCCTTTCATGGAGCAATGCCCGGGAGGGAGGAGCGTGGTAAGGGGTAAAGCGCATTTGACAATTTCCTTTCGGAGCGTTGGCAAGCTTATCCATTTGCGCCGTGCACTCTCGTTCGCTTGTGACAGTTGTCAAAAGTTTGTCCTTGCCACAAAATAGTTAATCCTCTCGCATTTAACGAATTGATCCTGCTGTCGTTTTTGTTTCCCGTGCACTTTGGCACGATTGTGGGGTGTCCCTGTCCGTTTCTCGTTGCACTCGCTGCAACGCGCTCAGCGCAACGGATCAGCGAAGGATTGTTTGTTAAGAAATGCTGGAGTGAATCCGGAGGACGGATGTGGATTTCAGGGCGTTTCTTTTTATTTCGTTCCCCAGCCTCCGTTGCGGTTATGGGTGGCTATATTTTGTCTCTTTTTGCGTCATGTTTATGTCACAGTTTTTTACGAGCCACCGTTCGCATGGTTCGCCGGCGTCTTTGGAATCGAACGGGACCTGGAGCGAAGCCGAAGGACAAGTTGAGCTTCTTACATGCTCGTGGGCAAAAGATACAGTTACAGTGGTTTTCCGCATGCCCTGGGAGACGCTTACGTGCCGGGCGCGTGATGAGGGACGAGTCTGTGTGTGGCGATTATCGGAGAGTCTATTTTTCGGTTGAGCAAATTTTTATGCCACAACTATCACCTTTGCTAAGAGCGAAACAATGTTTACGTACGTACGATGTGCGGGCTGTGCCGAAGCGTGGCACGTGGGAAAGATTGTTTCATTTATCCTCAAAACAAGCATTAAAGTATGTGAGATTGTTTTTCTTTTTCCGAGGCAGGGAAAGCAGTTGGCGCAGCGAAATTGTTGCAAACATTTTGTAAAGATGATCAAATAAGTAAGCCTAATGCTTGACGCTTGGCTGTTCACTTCGGTCTTCTCGCGAATGGGCAACGGAGTTAAGCCGCATGCCAGAGTTATAAGGTTACGGATGGCGAGAGACAAATTTTTAAGACTCTTCCAAGGGAAAGTTTGATTTATTTATCAGGCGCGCCCTTTCGGTAAAGAGCAGACGCCACTCGCCGTTCGCTCGATATGAGTGCAGAAGATAAACTTCAATCAAGATTATTCAATAAGACCAAAGTTAGTCTCATGCTGCCGAGCTAATGTTGGCGGGTAGAGCTTCAGTGTTGGCCCCATCTCTTGCGATCTTTTCCCTTGTTTTCACCCCTTAGTATCAGAAGTATCTTTTTTTCTCTTCTGCTTGGGAAAGGAAATTAAGTGAACGTTGGCTTTCAGGCAAGTCGCCTTGCTTCTCTTCCAGCGAAGACTGTTGTATCATACACAATTTCTGCTCGGTAATGCTCGGCACTAAGCACACCAAACCGTCCGGGACCAAATTTGTCTCATATTCATGTTCGCGCCGCAATGATGAGCTGCTGGCTAGCTGCGGTGCGGCAGTGCTGGAAAACAAAAAGCAGGCGGCTAGCACAAGTACCGTATGAGTTAGGTTTTCCATAAAGTCTCTCACAGCAGCGTCAGATTGGCTGGAATATGCTGACCGAGAGAGCGGGAAATGGGGACGGACCTGCAGTAAGGAAGGGATATCATCAAGCAAGAACAAACCGAGGGTAGCGATGAAGCGATAGTTTTTCACACCACTCCCAGGAGAGCTTTCACTACGACACTGTTTGGCGGCGACGAACAGGATGGGTTGGAGCTGCTGTTCTTTTGATAAAAATGGTCTAAAGTTTTTCAATTCATTACGTGTTATCTTACCTTTTTTTGTTGTTGTTAGCTGGTGTAAGGTAACATGAGCCGAGTAAGGCTCTTTGGAGGACTGGGATGTGTGCAAAGGTTAAGCCAAGGGAAAGCAGAAAGGCTAGATAGATTGAAGTAAGCATACAAGTAGCAAAGTAATCTGCAATTCCTCAGCAGTTTCCAGCAGGGTATGTGGAAATGATAGTGTAACGTGATAAAAACAATTGAGCTTTTACACGAGTGTTCATCTTGCAGGAGTGCAGTCAAGTGAGGTTCAGTTGTTTCCAATCAAGATCACATGTTAAGGATGATAAACTGCTCCACATTTTCCACTACACTGTGTTTGTCATTATTATGGGACTGTGTATTCGCCAACCCGTCGTATAACCCAGTCTTCCAAGCAATGGGCCAGATGTTTGCAAGCACCAAGGTTTCCGCTGTTTGCTAATAACGCAACAACCATTTAAACAAACGTCTGATTAAGCATAAAACAGCATTCACCAACAAAACCGCACCATTTCTCTGCGTCCCCAACGCTTCGACTCAACTTTTCACCGATAAAAACGAAACCGTTTAGCGCTTACTCACCCGTCCGCCCGCTACATCGCGTCGAAGGGTAGCGTTTTGATAAGTCGATAGGCGACAAAGAAATGGTGCGCTCGGCTCGCAGTAGGGTAAGGGCATGGAGAGGCGCATCAAAGTCGAAAGAAAGAGAAAAAGATTGCTTCGTACAATGGTGGAAAGAAGAATCTCATTTCCGCTTGGATCGACCGTGGCCACAGAAGCGAAACTACAAAGGCAGCAGGCGAGAAAGTTGGTGTTTGTTTCGATCGGATTCGCTGGGAGGCAGAACGGACGGATGGAACCAGCTTTTGGGTTTGTTCACTTTCATCTGATACTGATGTATGTGCGTGTGTTTGTCTGCTAAGGGCGCAGTGAGCCGTGATACATAATGCTGGAGAGTTGAGTTGAATGTTTTATTTGGAAGATAGTTTGCGACAGCTGGCGAGTAGCGAGTGCGATGCGCGCCCGCTAACTGACATAGCGTTGTTGGCGCGTGTCGTGGCAGCAGCTTCCGAAGTCATGCAGTAAGGCACTGTAGAATGTCGGATGTAAAGGTGGGGAGTGCGGGATGATGAGTAGGAGGGTATAGCATATAGACGTTGGTTTTATTAACTTCAATTCATTCTTGGAATCAACTTTTACGTCGATTTTTGTGTTTTTTCTTTTAACTCATCGTTGTTAGACAACATTTCTTGCATTACTTGTTTATCTGGGTATTTGTGTTCTTACATGCCGCTTTGATTTATCATGACGTATTATGAACAGGAGGAGATGTTTGGTATTAAAGGAGGGAAGCAGTCTAATTGTATAAAATAAATCGATTTCTGCGTATTAAACTAAATCCCCAGATGACACCCAAACTTCTTCCGTAAGCTGTATCCTTTTGATCGGGCATTAATTCGCATGCCTTCCAGATCGTCGTGTACCGTCGCTGGAACTACGCAAACGAAGCTGCTTCAAGTGTGCGGCAATTCCTTAATTTAACCATTTTTATGACTTTACTCCCGCACTAACAACACGAGTTTTACGAGTTTTAAGAAAACTTCCCCCCCAAAACGGTTCCCCTTCCGAAGGGAATTACCTCCGCTGCCTCTGCTGGCGCACCGATTGCACCAAGAAAGCAACCGTTTGATGAACATGAAATTAGTCGATTAATCTTGGCAATCTTCTTCGAGCATTATTACCATGGATGGGAAACAGCTTTGCGGCAGCCTTTGGATATCTGAACGTGTTACTTCTCCCATCTCCTACTGCTGTCGTCCTTTTGTTTGTTACCTAGTCAGTTGATGTTTTTTGAGGAAGCAATGTCTAAGAAAAGGCGAGATTTTGTCCTCATCGAATGGAACGGCAGCTCAGGCTCGTGGGCCGCAACGAACGCCGCTCGGATCATTGGGTGCATTGCTTATGACAATGAGATCGTAAAAATTCATCCCTTGGCTTCGGAATCTGCTTAGACCCACGACGGTCGTGTGTGGGCTTCTAGTTAACGCTTCTAGCCTTTGGCATTTCGGCTAACGCCACCGGAACTTCGATAGGAAGCGAAGCCCCATATTCTAAAGCAGTTATTTCTAGGCTCAGGTTACTTCTGCCACTGCTTCTGCCAGGGACACGGTAAGGAAGGGGCCAGCAGAAGAATACCTTTGTTTGTCACAACCGTTTCCCTCACATAGGCCGTAATCACAGTGCTTGGGAAGAGGCTTGGTGTGATCATCGCCACTCACCAAAGAGGGGGCCGTCAAGTGCCATCTGCAGCCATGGGAGGACATGGATACACATGCATTATTTATGACCTTACGAGTATTGGAAAATTTTATGCTAATACGAGCACACGCCCTAGCTGCCACGCATGCAGACACTCAGCGACACAAAAGGTGGTCGCTTCCATTCCGTTGAACTTACCGCAGCGTTACCGTGGACGAGGCGGCGAAAGGGTGCCAGCTATCAAACGATCGTTTGCCATATAGACGAAGACGGTTTTGGTGATATTATGCCTGGTTTCCATACGATATACCCTACTTCCACCTACCACCCCCCCTGCTTCACAGCCGTTATGCTGCAGGTGTGTGATTTTCCGGTGAAAGGTTAATTTTCCAAACCGAGCGTTATGAGTATCGATTTTATGTTCCATTTGACCGATGCTGCAGTCGGTAGCTTTCCACGTTGTATTGAACTGCTGCGCAGCATATTACCACAGGGACAGAAAAGGTATGAAAAAAGCAAGAAAGAAAGAAGCACAGAAAGAATGTTTGCATTTTTCATGCATAAAAGTCATGGAATGTCCCCTGGGGATGTTAGGGGCAAGACAAGCAGGTTAAAAATGCACTTCCGATGCATAGCATAAGTTGGTGGATGAGCATCATTCCGTCGTTGCCTCTTTGTCCTGTCGAATGCGGCAATGATGAAAACATAGTAACAAGGGATTCCATTCAATTTAATTTAAGATTCTAAGAACTGTGCGCTACATGTCGATGTGGGTTGAACCTAATAAATGAGGTCTTTTGTTTGTGCTGTTTACACGCAAACCACGATTCGCCAGCGTTCGTTTCATTTCCGTTCCTATTAAAAGAGAATATAAAGATTGCGTTTGTAACACAAAACGAACACACTTATCGCATTGCTGATAAGGTTGCTGCTATTCGTCGTTCTGAGAATGTGTATATGAAAAATCCATCGGACACGAGTGTCATAACGGGTGGAGCAAGATGCGTCACTTACGATAGATCTTCCTACTTTAATCTGAAACTGAAAAGAGGAGAGTCGTAAGGATTGGAACAGCCGTGTCGGTGGACGAGTAAATGAGCAGTAATGCTGCGCTGCACTAAACGAAACATTTTCTTGCTATAATTACCTGTTCACATTCTAATCCCATTGCATGCAAGTACGTAAACAATTATAATACTGTACAAAACATTAAATTCCATTTTCATTACAATTTATTTGAGGTAGCGGCATGTACTAACGAATTGGCAAAACCATGGTCTATGTTACACAATGTTTGATTTGAGACGTTGCTAGTCTTGCTCGAATCTTGAGGATTTGAATCTTGATGTACTTTGTGCAGCGGTATTTCAACATGTTCTTCAGTGTCCCTATTGAAATGATATGATGAGACGTTGCTGGTCTTGCTCGAATCTTGAGGATTTGATTCTTGATGCACTTTGTGCAGCGGTATTTCAACATGTTCTTCAGTGTCCCTATTGAAATGATATGATGAGACGTTGCTGGTCTTGCTCGAATCTTGAGGATTTGATTCTTGATGCACTTTGTGCAGCGTTATTTCAAAATTTTTTCCAGTGTCCCTATTGAAATGATATCAATAATGAAAACTGTGTAGAACATGTCGCAAATGTGTCAGGATAAACTCACATGGTAATGAAGTCCACATCATCACGTTTTGAACCGAACAAATCAGTCTCTTTGTTTTTAAAAAAGTTGATTTTATCCATTCCTCTCGATAACCAGTTTTGTTCTCGTTCCAAAACGCTGCCAGCCCTGAAAGCTATGTGCAGCCGCCTGGACTCGGCGGAGATTTCCTGTAGTAGGGATTTTGTTTTTAATAATTTTTTTTTATTTTAATTGGAATTTTAAATTTGAAAAAAATACGAAAACTGTCACCTACCGACACATCGTCAACTGCGAAAGCTGTGATCAAGTTCGCTAGGGTAAATGATCCCACGATCATAAACAGAGTGAAGATTCCTTTGATAAAAGAATTTTTAAATCGTAAGTCCGTAATATTCATCTCTCCTGTAATGATAAATAGATGATACCCATACGATGTTTAGATAGTTTATAATAAGAGTGTTCAAAGTGGGTAAGGGGCGAGGATAAGAGAAAAGAGAGAGAAGATTAAATGCTTACCTATTAACATTCCCAATAATTGGTTCATTGTTTCGAGAAGAGACGTCGGTTCAATGAAAATTGTAATGTTCTTGTCAGTACCGTTAAGTGTTTGGTGGTGATTGAACTCAGGAAGATCATGAATGCGAAAGATTAGCCAAAAAGTTAAAGGTATGAAAGAGTATGCGAGAGAAATGTACAGAATTCTTGCAAAAACTATATCTAATATGTAGATTGGCTTAGTAAACCAGCGCCAGCTGGCGATAAATCTTTTGAATGATTGCCCGGAAAGAAGAGTCAAGCAGTACAGCTTGTAACTCACATTCCCCGTGAATGTGAAGTAAACCGCACTACTTATCAAAGCCGCTTCAAATAGCATTATGATAGAGATTGTTTTATGTGGCACCGGTCGGAAGCGTTTAACCGATGGCCAAAGTTTAGCAAGGAAATATTGAAAGTAGCTTAATTTCAGAAAAACTTCGACTATGAAAAGCAAGAAGAGTGCCAATAGATTGGCTAAAGAAAATTCGTCCGATAGGTCCAGCAGCAACACAAACGGAAGTATTCTTATACATTTCAATAATCGCAAAAACCATATCTTCATTAATGTAGTTGGTTTTTCACGTATATAAAGAAAAGTATCTATCACTGGATGTTCAATGAGCTGCTGGTATATGTCCTTGTTTGCATCAGGATGTTTGGATGTATTGGACTTATCTGTGAGCTCCAGCAGAGCTGGTATGATGCTTTCATGTGATTTCGGTGTTTCACCTGTTGGCTCTGATTTGACGTTTGGGTGAACAAAGTTGATCAGCATAACATATACACGAAAATCTATCTTGGAGTTTTTCGAATCGTCACACTTACTGATGTAGCAAAGGCAAGAATCAAAGTGGCGCTTCAGTACTTGCGGGTCAATTGCACAAATCGTGTAGTTACCAAACACATCTTTTTCACCTATGTATGCACCCTTCTGAAGGAGCAGCTCCTGCACGTGCGAGAGCTTGTACAAAGCTGCGTGGTGTAATAAGCTTCGGTTCCAACCATCGGT